>JAVGWN010003266.1:0-10426 GCA_034552555.1 Semaprochilodus insignis | reverse complement strand
ATATATATGTGTGTATATATATATATATAGTTAAACGTAGATTAAGTGTATATCTTACAAAAACATTTATATTTGTGCATGATTCTTTTATTGCAGTTCAGGTAAGAGTATTGTGGATGAAGATCATCAAACCTGGACCTCAGATTGAAATACATCCTGCTTTAAACCAGGTTTAAATCATCTCAAGAAGCCCTTCTTCTTTCTCATCTTTGTGTGCCTGATTATCTGACGTTCCAGTATATCGACCAAATCATTAATCTGCCTTGTTTATTAAGTGTTCCTCACAGAGGTAAGGTAGAAACATTATTTTTTAAATTAGCACTATGGGACAGTGATGCAGTGATCTGTAATATCCCTTTATTATTGACTTTTATTTTAAATCTAAAGAGTCAGATATTAGACAAAAAGATTTTTAAACATGAATATAAATATATATCACCAAGGATTGTTTAACAAGGCAGAGAATGTAGTGTTGGATAAAGCTAGTCTCTTGGTAAATTACATAGCCTCTAAGTGTAATGTTCCTTTGTTCTGTTTGTTTCTGCTGCACATGTTTAGTATTATTTTCATGATTTAGGATTGGTGTGTTTAAGGTAGGCTGCATTTATTTGGGTTCAGTATTTGACTCTGCTAATACACATGCTTTTCCAAGAATAGTCTTCCATAAAATGATATTTTACCAAGAATTAGTAATTGTATTATACCAGATTACAAAATGCTTGTGCATTTTCTTAACCTATGTCTTTGAGACTACTCTGTTTCCAGACAAAGTAGGAAGCTTAATGGTTAGTAGACTTGAACTGAAAAGAGTTTATATGATATAGGATGTATTTATCAAAATCTGTTACATATAATAAAACCAATATAATAGTTCCCCTTTAAAATAGTGGCTGAATGAATGAATGGTGGCTCTGCTCCCTGGTATGACATCATTTCCACAATGAGAAATGTAAGAACATTATTGCTGTAATAGTTCAAAGAGAGAGAAAAGGAGAAAGTTAGGTCAGACCCATTATGATTTACTTGATGGATTTTAAATGGAGCACAACCACGTGATATTTTGTTTTGTGGTGTTTTTGTTGTTTGTTTTAGTTTTTTGGTCAACTTAAGAAAAATGTGCCTTGCTCCCCATGTTACCAAGTTCTCTGGAAATCTGTTTTTTTTTTTTGTTTGTTTTTACTGTTTGTTTTTGTTCAATTATTGATTTATTTATATACAAGCACATCGAGGATAATCACAAGATTATGTTATTGTGTGCAAGTATTGCATTGTTAATCTTGTACTGTATCTTCAGAGCACAAGGGAGACACTACACTGCATGACAATTGTCTGTTTAAGATTCTCTTTAATAACACATCTCTTAAATCTGTTTTACCGTTTGATCTCATTTGATTTTTGGTTTAGGGGCACATCTCATTTTAGATTAGTCCATTCCTAGCTGGAGCAATGAAGACACTGTCTTAAGTCTTAAGTCTCAAGGTTTTAGGATTATTTTTTACTAAATATTAAACATAATATTTTTACTGCTGTTTTCCAAGGTCAGAATGAAAACGTTACAGTGGTGGTGGAGGCGAGAGCATTAATACCAACTACATGTTGGTAGAACAAGTGATCTCCTACCATGGGGTGTTTTGATTCTGTGAAAGAGTATCTTATAAAACTGTAACTTTTAATTTTCCTTTGTTTCTTCTTTATGTAATATCTTTATGAACCCAAATCATTTAATATATTTAGTTATGTTTGATGATCTACCTGTACTAAACATTAAATTAATAATAAATGTGTATCATGAAAACTGTTTTAATTGTCCATATTGATTAGTCGGAATGATGAATTTTAAGGAAATGCTCTGACTGACTCTGACTGTAGATCTAGTTATAACAGAACTTTCCTATTAAAGGTGCAGGCATAGCATAATTGAATGGTCTAGTTTAATATTCAACAGATTGTTAAAGCAGAGGTCCCTGTATGTTTGCTTTTTGGCTGATTCAAGAAAAGAGACAGACTAGGCGATCGATAGAACCTGTATTACATCTCAAGCTGTTAGATTTAGTCAGTTTACCTTGTTTATCTGTTGTTTAAGGGGCTGTTTTAATTTCACAAAACATAACCTTATCACAAACAGAAACATAAGAAGAACCAGCCACTCAATGTTTATAAGCAAACGTGTAGATTGTCAGAGGGGGAAAGTCAGAGTGCTGCTTTAAATAGATTCACACAGACTGATTACGACCACTTCGGCATGCGGACTGCATTTAAACCAGAGGTATCAAATGTCTTCAGCCCCTGTGAGGCCTGAACCACAGTCATTTCTATGTGTTGGGTAGAACGTGCTGGCGGCTGAGTGACTTCTCTGTTTATTGGTATTTAGTCTACAGTAAATATTGACAAACCTCCCGAAACGTGTTTCTTAATGGAGAAGAACGCTTCAGAGTTGACGGTTCTGGATGTATATGATATCGCCACTGTGGTGGGCCAGGAATTTGAACATATCATCGACCAGTATGGATGCGAGGCAGTAACTCGCATAATGCCTAAAGTCGTAAGGATTTTGGAAATGTTGGAGATTCTGGTCAGTCGGAATTACATAAGCGCAGAGAACGACGAATTGGAAATGGAATTGCATAGGTTGCGGCTCGAACGCAGAGAACGCATGGAGAAAGACAAGATACGTGAAAAGGTTGCAGAGTTGTTGCTGTTTAATGTTGTATGTCCAAGAGCCTTTAAATCACCATATTGCAAGGCAGGCTGCATTAATGACTAGTTTCATTAGGAGTTTGCTGCTAAGAATCTGCTGGGTTTAAAATAGGTGGAACTGCTTTGGCACCCATTACATAGCAATTGGAAAACCTAGCTTTGGCATTACACTGCAAGTGGGAAATGCAGATGTGGTATTTTGTGGTATGAGTGCGCAGTAAGTGACAGCATATTAACTGGAAATGGTTATAATTGAAAAACCTTTACTGTATTGTTACTAAGTTTTGTTGGCTAAAACGCTTTATGAAGGATGATTGTATTATGATTCCGTATTTTTACTGTACATCAAGCACATGAATTAGATTTCTTGCATCTGTCAAATCAACACTGTTATTAATTACAGACTGTTACATACATGTTTAAAACATTAATACTGAAATGTATTAAATTGTTAAACGATACATTTTATTTAATGACAATAATGATAACAGTCTGGAAATACCATGTCAGTATAATATATTTGATATCAGAGTTGGGCAATATGTATTATGATAAAATTTTTGTCAGCACGATAAACAAGCTTTTCTGAGAATGTCACGGATATCATCCATACTAGGGTGAAAAGATTGAATTAAACTGAAAGATTAACTGATTTTAAAATTGCAATTTAAAAGAGCTGAAACTTTCATTATAATATATATATATATATATTAACTTAATATGCAAGTTTGTAAACTGCCTGTAGATGAGTTAGACCACTCAGAGGCAACCAAACTATTATATGTTGTGACATCACAACCAACTAACCGACTAACTGACCAGTGTTAAGTCTCAAGCCGAAAAAAAAGTGGGTGTTCTGGTCTGGCACTACTGTGCCACTACAACACTACTGTGCTCTCTTGTTGTCTGACATATTGTAACTCAGACAGCTCTGAGTATTTTCTGTTTTGCACAAACAGAAAATATTTCCTGAAGTCTTCACTTACAAAATTCTTACAAGTGTATCAAAGTTACACGTTGCATGAATGGCCATCTTTTTTTTCTCGGTAAGAGGGTGCTTGTGTACATTGTGTACATGTCTTTATATTTGAGTTTGAATTTCAGTGCTGTGTGTTTCTGCCTGTCAGGAGCTTGAACAGGTAGAAGATATATGGAGGGGAGAGAATCAGAACTTACTGTCACAGATTGCTGATCTCGAAGTCCAGAACAAGGAATTGAGAATGAGGCTGTCTCTCAAAGAGCTGCAACACACTGAGGAAAATCTTCACAAAAATGAAGGTACTGGCCTAAGGGCCATACACTTCTTATAGAATTTGCTTTATGTGTGCTCAGGTCAAACCTACATTTTATAGAAATTATTGAACTGTATCCATTTCACTCATCATCATTGCCTGTGATACAAACATAGTTCAGTTTGATTTTCATGTTCTCTGGCTTTTTTTAAATTCTTTTGTATTGCAAACTTAATTCTGAAATATGAAGTCTTTGAGTGGTGTACGGTGGCCGAGAATTGCAAAATTAACATTTCAGAAAACAAAATTACAAAAATAAAAACAAATTTATAAATGAAAAAAAATTACATTCAAGAAAACAAAATTACAAAAGCAAAGCCAATTTTACAAGGGCACAGAAAAATTACATTTCAGAAAACAAAATTACAAAAGTAGATGGTAGACAGATGGTAAACAGTTTTACCAGTACCGAAACGCTTTTACAAACTGAATTCTGACGGAAAGTGTAAGTCTAACACACAGGAAGTGCTTGTTGCAGACCCTTGTCAATCAAACTTTTCCTTATACCATTCACTGCTGGCGCATGCATTCACAGCTGGCTCTGTGCTTTTTCTGAGCACGTTCCTTCAGTGCGTGTCGCTTTGTTGTTCAGAGTAGATTGCTGTAGAATGCTGGTAATTTTCTACATTCAAAATACGCCAGTGCAGTAGTCACGCAGCAGCTACAACACACTGAGTGGGATGCATAGCTGACTTCATCCAAGCTGAATACATGTCTTTGTGGAATTCACTGTGTAACACTGACACAGAGTGCAGGACATTTAAGGTGATATTCATGTCCATAACAAACAAACATGTAGCCTTGCCACTTAATTAGCTACAAAGCTCTGTGTGCAAGTGCAAATCATGTCCTCAACTGGTTCTTCATCTCAAAAGAACCTGGGCTGGGATTCTCAAGTGAACATAAAGGTAGACTTCAGGGGCAGAATTTGCCTAGAGATACAATAATGGCAGGCAAAGCTGTTTACAGTCAAGGGCTCTTTTAATGATCACAGGGCAAGGGCTACTGACTCGCAGGGCATGGTCACCAATAGCCATAGAACACCACAACTACATGAAATAACCCACACACCCTAACCCTAACCCTAGAGTGGAAGAAAGAGATGAACAGGCAACATCTAAACCACTTAGAGTTGGAAATGTTAAGGAACGTAAGTGGGCTGTAACGCTAGCTATAGTGCATAACCAGCTGGCTAGCTTAAAATGGCTGAGAGCTTTTGCAAAACAGCCCACTCTTTGGAGTGGTTTAGACGTCGCCTGTTCGCCTCTTCCTTCCGTCTGCTCCTGTAAAAACTTCCTTCCACAGGAAAAACAAAAGCGTGCCAGCTGGCTAAAATGCGTGCCACAAAATGGACAAAACATGCTTTAGCAATGTCACCATCCCACACTACACTCACTTTACCACCGCGAAACAGTTTGATTGACAAGGGTCCGCAACAAGCACTTCCTGCGTGTTAGACCTACCCTTTCCGTCAGAATTTGCAGTTTGTAAAAGTGTTTCGGAGTTTGTAAAAGTGTTTCGGTACTGGTAAAAGTGTTTCACATCTTGTAAAATTGTTTTTGCTTTTGTAATTTTGTTTTCTTGAATGTATTTTTTTCATTTGTAAATTTGTTTTTATTTTTGTTTTGTTTATTTTTGTAATTTTGTTTTCCTAAACATTAATTTGTTTTGCACTTCTCAGCCACCATAGTTGTGGAGACAAACTATCAATTGGGAATTAAATTTTTCAATGTATTCCTTTTTTTTTTTTAATTAAGATTTTAACCACTTTGAAATCAAATTACATGATACTATATTACTGCACTGCCATGATCAGGGAAGTGCTATTTTAGAGTGGTCTTGGAACACTTTACTGTCTTGCTTAAACACTTAAAAGGTTGTCACATTCAGGTGTGCGGACAAAACATTATGGAGTGCTCTATATTGCTATATAGCTGTGTAGTGCTCTATACCTCAATGTTTGTATGCACCTTTAGTATAGGTTTGTGTAAGCATGCGTAATAAGTGAAGCTTGATTTTATAGCAACTATGCTTTTTATCATTTGTGAAACTTTTTTGTAGTATTTTCAATGGACAAAAAGAATTCTTGTGACATTTGTGAAGTTAAGTGAGTCATCCTTTTAATGTCTTTGGACAGGTACAAGAGAAAGTGAACATCAGCTAATGAGAAAGCTGAAGGAGATGGTTGACCAGCAGCGAGATGAGATAAAGGCTAAAGACCATGAAATAACACTAAAAAATAAGGACATTGAAACAGTGAGGTTTTACTGTTATACATTATCCCACATGCACATCATATCTATCTATCTATCTATCTATCTATCTATCTATCTATCTATCTATCTATCTATCTATTTATCTAGCTATCTATCTATCTATCTATCTAAACTCCTGATATAGATCTAAGGTCACTGTGCCTAATATTAAACAATGTGTGATCACACATGCAATGGAGTGAATGCCATCCACTACTTTGAAATGAGTTGGAGTAATTCTGTGATCCAGAACTAATCATCCAACATCAGCATCAGAATGCATCTCTGATCTTGTGACTGCATGCTTTTTAATCCTCATTTACATCAATATTCCAACAGCTTTTTCCTATAGAAAATAGGGGACAAACTCCATTTTAATACCCTTGATTTGGGAAAAAACATTGGAAAAAGTGTTTATAATCTTTTGGGCATATGGATCCAGATTCCCAGACTCAGGTTAGGCCTAAAAAACACTAAAACTAGTGACAATGGTAATTGGCCATTAGTACAGTTTAAGACTAGACTTATCCCATGTCTGGGAAACTGGCCCGCAGTGTTGACTGATAACCTGACACTCCAAAAGGCATTGGATAGCAGTATGTAAACTGATTATGAAGTGACATTACTATGTTATTACACACTTTATAGATGACCTTCTGGTTTCATTTGATTCAGCTCTCAATCCTGGACAACTTTGTAATTACATGTTGTTTCGTATCATACATAGTAGTGTTAGTAATGTTACTGCGTTAGGTCGGTATTAATGTCGCCCTTCAAAGCTGACGTCACTGTGGTCGATCGGTATTACTTCACAGCTATTCTCCACGCTTTAGAAGTGACGTTACTTTGTTCGATAGGCATTAATTAATGCGTTTGATCGGTAATGATTCACTGCTGTTCTCCGCACTTCACAGTTACCGTTACTGCGTTAAATCGATATTAATTCACCGCTGTTCGCCGCGCTTCAAAGGTGACGTTATTGCATTCGATCGGTATCAATTCATCGCTGTTCTACGCACTTCAAAGGTCAGGTGACTGCGTTCGATCGGTATTAATGCTGCACTTCAAAGCTGACGTTAATGTGGTCGATCGGTGTTAATGCCGCACTTCAAAACTAACGTTACTGCGATGGATCCGTATTAATTCACTGCCTCTCTATCTGTAAACAAGGTCCAAACTGCTTTGAGCCTTCTGAGGCCTCACTGGTTAAAAACAGCTGAACAGGTCTCAGTGGGCCTCTACACTGACCTGAAAGCGAATACTCTTCATCTTCTGTTTTGACCACTTCCTTTTTTGACCACTAGATATACAATATGATACAAATGAATGGCATGGTGCCAAATGACATGAAAACTGCCTGAGCTGTTTTCTTACGGAACAGAATTTAAATCTTCATTATCTTGATTGATCTAGAAACAAGGTCCAAACTGCTTTAGGCCTTGTCAGGCCTTACTGGTCCAAACGGCCTCAGTACACTTATTCGTGCTAGGACCCCCAATTGTCACTTGCGGCTATATTTATTAGTGGGCCAAGCACCGAAGCTGCTGGAATCCTATTGTTTTTGCTGAGATTTTTCTTCTTCTTTTTATTATTATTCTTCCGCTCGATTTTTGACCTAGCAGTTGCTCTAGAGCAGCCATCTTAAGCCATCCAGACACTAATTTTGGATGGAAGATATTTTGTACAAAGATCTCGCTGCACACCAAAAATGACACAGATTGGCCTGATGGTGGGGCTATAGCGCAGGCCTCCGTGTTTGCTCCGCCCACTTTTACTACATCATATTTGCATATTTGTCAAAAGTATGGCTGCCACAGGTGCTACTTGCTACAGTACAACTTGTTGTGAAGTGATATGATAACATGTTCAAAAGCTATTGAAATTATTTCACAAAAACCTTTCACTGCAGACAACAAGGGGTTAATGATACCAATATAACAGGTGTAGTTTGTTGTCTAGGTGCTACTTGATTCAGTACAAGCGACATAATCAAAACTTCAAAAGCTACTGAAATTAATTTACAAAAACCTTTCACTACTGACCAGCAAGGATTAAATATACCAGTATAAGAAGCTTAGTATGTCATGTGGACAACACTTGATTAAATACAACTTGTTTTGGAGTGATATTAAAAGTTCAAAAGTTATTGAAATTAATCCAGAAAGATCTTTCACTACAGACCAGCAGGGTTAAAGCTACCAATTTAAGAGGTGTAGTACGTCATAAGCACTGCACTTGATTACATACACATTTTTTCTGAGTAATACTGCTAAATGTTTAAAGCTATTGAAATTAATTCACAAAACTCTTTGACTACAGCTCAGTGGGGTTAAAGTTATGAATATAACAGAGGTTAAAATCATTGTGTGCACTTGTTTTGTTTATTTCGTTTACCTTTTTTTTTTAAGCTATTGTAATCAAGGCACCCAAACATTTGCATACAACTCTGTACCTCAAATAATTCAGTCAAGTGAGCTTTGTAATAACAAGTTGTCAGGGAATGCTTTTTTGTTAACAGATCAATAATTCTAGCTTTTTTTTTGGAAAAACTCTGACTTTATGGTTCTTCGTGTGCGATCTGGTAAAAGCCTGCTGTTGCTCGGAAAGCTCTGTTCCTGTACAATAAAGGGTGAGGTGCTTTTCCCAGTTGATCTTCACCTGCGTGTTTACTGTGTAGTGTAATCTGTAGACGGTCCCAGCCACTGCACTATCCACTGTGGGTTGTAAAGCTCTCTATGGCATATTCTCGGCACACACATTAAAATGCGCTTAAATGCCATTCATAATCAATTAACATACTGCTATCCCAAGACTTTTGTCAGTGTATATAATATTGTGTTGCTGTCTTTTATCTTTTAGCTTCACATGCAGCAACACAGACTAATGAAAATCAACCAGGATCTGAAACACTGGATCTCCACAATTGAAGCCCAGGGAAAAGCACTCATCCAGCAGAGGACCAAGTTGGAGGCTTTATCTCAGGCAAGGCAACGGGAGCTAGGTTCAGTGAAGATGGAGCAGGCCTGCCTGAAGGGGGAAAACCAGGAAAATGTCATAAATCTAGCCACAGAGTTGGTGTCTCCAAGACAACTGTCTGAGCCATCACTTATACAATTGGTAATACTGTCAAACACACTATGTTTGTTTAACTGTAGAAAGAGGATAATGATAGAAAGAGTGCTGATAAAGAACATAAAAACATAAACAGTCAAAAAAAAAAGTAATGTTAAATGTTGTTTTGTCCCATTTTTAGCCCAGGTCTACTGCAGAGGCACATGATATGCAGACAACTGTTTGGACAGAGTGTGAAACAGAATTGGGTTCTCTGGTTGAACATTTCAATCCTCTAAAGAGTCTTACATTGCTCAGGACCCACACAGTAAAGGAAACCAAAGAAGATGTGCATAGTCCGTATACTGAGAGGGGCAATGGTGTGATACCTTCATTACCGGTAACCTCATAACAGCTTTTTGATGTTTTAAATTGTACTAATGTTTACATTGTCCTGTATTGCTTGAGTTCTACTAACTGCCCCATGGTACAGGTTTATGGGCAAAGTGAAGCTACAAATTACAGAAATAACACACATTTTTGTAGACCTGCCTCATTAATTGGCATAAAGCGTGTGATTTGCTTCTTAAACATTTGTCAAACAGTGACTTAAAACGTGGTTCTTCTTGGGTTGTGGCTATTTTGGTTTTTGACAATTTAAGCTCACTTTGAGTAGAAGTCAAAAAAGCTAGCCAATAAATGGCTAACGAACACAGCTGTAAACAGCTATTCACACAAAACCATGATGGTTTGTTTTTTATTAAAACAATAAAAAAAGAATATGTACAGTGACAATAAGCTGCAGCATGATTTTCACACTTTCCTTCAAAACAATGGGCTTTAAATATTCACCATGTGGCAATGCAGTCACATTTGTTTTCCAAAATTAAAAATCAAACAATAATTACCCTTTGCTTTAAAAAAGATCTTTAAAAAAAAAAAAACAATAATGAAAATACAGAGTAAAATTTAGGGATTAGGGTTTGGTTACCTCTCGATAGAAAGCCTCCAGTAAATCATCATGATTTGTATGTATTTTGTGGATTACTACTCAAGTAGTGCCTTTGGTTTAAATACAGGGGTCGGACAATGAAACTGAAACACCTGGTTTTAGACCACAATCATTTATTA
>JAVGWN010003265.1:0-10426 GCA_034552555.1 Semaprochilodus insignis | reverse complement strand
CTCTCTCTCTATCTCTCCCCCTCAACCACTCTCTCTCTATCTCTCCCCCTCAACCACTCTCTCTCTATCTCTCCCCCTCAACCACTCTCTCTCTATCTCTCCCCCTCAACCACTCTCTCTCCTTCTCCCTCTCTCCCCTCAACCGCTCTCTCTCCTTCTCTCTCTCTCTCTCCCCCCTACAACCTCTCTCTCCCTCAACCACTCTCTCTTCTTCTCTCTCTCACTCTCTCTCTCTCTCTCTGTCTCCCCCACAACGTCTCTTAGAGAGATCCAATCTCTCCTTTTTTGGCTGTAATGTAGAGGGCCATGCTGTTTCTGCAGATTCAGTATCAGGCTGGATGATTAAATTACCCCTCCTGCCCTTTGGTTACCCCCCCCCCCCCCCATCACACCCAGAACTGCCCAAGACCTAGATTTACCTACCCTGCTTATAACCCCGCCCTCCTTCTCATCATGCCCTGCTTATTAACCCTGTCCTGCTTATAACTCCCACCCTGCATGTTACCCCTGGTCCACCTGACACCTTCATGCTCCTTAGCCCTGCCCTGCTTATTGCCCCTTTCCTGATCCACTTAACACTGCCCTGCTTATTGCCCCCCGTCCTCTGTACGGCCTGTGTTCTCTCCTGCTTATTACCCCTGCCCCTCTGGTGGACTGGGGCCCCATGATTAAAAAAAGATTTGCCAAAGTGCCTCTAAGGTGGTGTGAAGCAGGGGAAGTGCTATACATTATACTGAGTGGCCCCTACAGGAAGAAGGTCTGATAACGTGCCCTATAAGGGGCCCTGACAATGGCCTAGACCAGACATTCCCTATGGGTGCTCTTCCAATGGAGCAGTGCCCTCTATACTGTCCCTACATGACAGAATTCCAAAGGGTACTGAGCACAGGATGCAGTGCTGTGTACAGGATTCCTACAGGTGAGAGAACAAGATGAAGTGACCAACTACGTGCCCCTCCACAGGTGAAGGGTAAAGGGTGTCCCTACATGCATGAGTCCGGTGCTCTCAGGGTCCATATCTCTGATTCCTGGTGGCTAGCAATGTGATCACGTTCTACTGACCTGTGCAGTCCGGCTTCCGTCGAACGCTTCTCTCCACACATCTGCAGTGCATTATCCAGGGTGTTCCCCGCCTTCCACCCGATGAGCGCTGGGATGGGCTTCAGCACCCACCGCGGACCAGAGGGATAAATTTGGGCAACCCCAAATGAAGACCATTTCGTCATACATGAGGCATGATAGCTTGGAGGTGGTGGGGCCCCATGGCTTGCTTGTTGGCCCTGTCCGGATCTTCTGTCCTGCCTTAAATGCCCTCTCACCCTTTGTTGGATTTTGGATGTAACAACAACAACAACAACAACAACAACGTGATTGATTGGTGTGACCACCATTTGCCTCACGCAGTGCAACACATCTTCGCATAGAGTTGATCAGGTTGTTGATTGTTGCCTGTGGAATGTTGGTCTACTCCTCTTCAATGGCTGTGCGAAGTTGCTGGATATTGTCAGGAACTGGAACACGCTGTCGTATACGCCGATCCAGAGCATCCCAAACACGCTCAGTGGGTGACATGTCCGGTGAGTACGCTGGCCATGCAAGAACTGGGATGTTTTCGGCTTCCAGGAATTGTGTACGGATCCATGGGGCTGTGCATTATCATGCTGCAACATGAGGTGATGGTTGTGGATGGCACAACAAGGGGCCTCAGGATCTCGTCACGGCGTCTCTGTGCATTCAGAATGCCATCAGTACAATGCCACTGTGTTCGTGGTCCATAACATACTCCTGCTCATACCATAACCCCACCGCCACCACGGGCCACTCGATTCACAACGCTGACATCAGCAAACTGCTCACCCACACGACGCCATTCACGCAGTCTGCCATCTGCCCTGTACAGTGAAAACCGGGATTCATCGGTGAAGAGAACACCTCTCCAACGTGACGTACGCCATCGAATGTGAGCAACGACGAACTGCAGTCAGATGGAGACCCCGATGAGGACGACGAGCATGCGGACGAGCTTCCCTGAGACGGTTTCTCACAGTTTGTGCAGAAATTCTTTGGTTATGCAGCAGCTGTCCGGGAGGCTGGTCTCAGACGATCTTGGAGGTGAAGATGCCGGATGTGGAGGTCCTGGGCTGGTGTGGTTACACGTGGTCTGCGCTTGTGAGGCCGGTTGGAATTCTCTGAAACGGCTTTGGAGACGGCTTACGGTAGAGAAATGAACATTCAATTCACGGGCAGCAGCTCTGGTGGACATTCCTGCAGTCAGCATCCCAGTTGCACGCTCCCTCAAAACCTGAGACACCTGTGGCATCGTGCTGCGTGATAGCACATTATAGAGGGGTCTTTTATTGTGGCCAGCCTAAGGCACACCTGTGCAATAATCACACTGTCTAATCAGCATCTTGATATGCCACACCTGTGAGGTGGATGGATCATCTCGGCAAAGGACAAGTGCTCACTAATGCAAGTCGATCTGCACCTGGTCTCCTGGATTACTGACTACCTCACTGGCAGACCTCAGTATGTCAGGCTGAAGGACTGTATGTCAGAGACGGTGGTCAGCAGCACAGGAGCACCACAGGGGACTGTACTCTCCCCTTTCCTCTTCACACTGTACACCTCAGACTTCAAGTACAACTCTGAGACGTGCCACATGCAGAAGTTCTCGGACGATACTGCTATTGTGGCTTGTGTAAGGGGAGGGCAGGAAGCGGAGTACAGAAACCTGGTGGAGGACTTTGTGGCATGGTGCTATAGGAACAACCTGCTACTGAACACTTCCAAGACCAAAGAGTTGGTGGTGGACTTTCGCAGGGCCAGACCACTCACACAGCCGGTCTCTACTGAGGGGGTGGAAGTAGAGATGGTTAAGACCTACAGGTATCTCGGACTGCACCTGGATGATAGGCTGGACTGGTCAGCCAACACAGACATTCTATACAGAAAGGGGCGGAGCCGGCTCTACTTCCTGAGGAGGCTCGGGTCCTTTAACATCTGTAGGAAGCTCCTGCAGATGTTCTATCAGACTGTGGTGTCCAGCTGTCTCTTCTATGCTGTGGTGTGCTGGGGAGGAAGCATTAAGAAGAGAGACGAGATGCGACTCGACAAGCTGGTCAGGCGAGCAGGGTCAGTTGTTGGTGTGGAGCTGGACTCTGTGGTGAAGGTGGCGGAGAGAAGGACACTGCAGAAACTACTGTCTATTATGGATGATGATGGACACCCACTGCACACCATCATCATGGACACAAGGAGCAAGTTCAGTGGCAGGCTGCTGTCTCAGAGCTGCTCCACAGACAGACTCCGGAGATCCTTTGTCCCGAGAGCCATCAGGCTCTTCAACTCTTCCCAGCGGGGCCGGAAGAGGGAAGAGGACAGCTGAGGACTGAATTCTCTTGTTTAATCATAGGTTTATTATGCACTATTACACTTTACTGTATATAATGTACATCTTACTGTATATACTGTACATCTTAACTCCTGGACACTCTGGACTCTCTACTGTATATCCTATATATCCTATATATCTGCACTCCTGGACACTCCACTTTACTTTACTTAAATACCAGTATAAGCACATGTTTATTATGTTTATTCTGTTTATTATGTTTATTATGTTTATTCTGTCATCATCTGCTGATAACTGCACCCCTGCACATTCATGCACATTTATTTATTACTATTTCACTGTCTTTCTACAGGTCTACAGGTATATTTGTATTTCTTGTATATATTTCTTGCTTCCTTGCGAAGTGAGATATTTATATATTTATCCTCGTGACCTGTACTATGTATAGTTTATAGTTTATAGTTTATAGTTAACAGGTAATAATACTGCTGCCGGTACCGACCCATTTAGGTTTTTTCATACTGCACAACACCTTTAATCTGTAATTGTATTTGTTTGATGTTTTTCTGTGCTGTTTTCTTGTGAAACCGCTACTGGCTGCTAAATTTCCTTCGGGATCAATAAAGTATCTATCTATCTATCTATCTATCTATCTATCTATCTAACACAGATTTAGACAGATTGGTGAACAATATTTGAGAGAAAAAGGCCTTTGGTGTACATAGAAAAGTCTTAAATCTTGTAAAAAATGTTCAGTGTAATAATTAGAATATCATATTACATATAACTGTAATATTACAGTTGTCCTGAGCTGTTGTAATCCCTGAATGATGACTAGATGAATCTTCAGAGTCAGTTCTGCACCTTGGTTCACTGGCTCCCCCTGTTGGACACACGCCGTCACCACAGTGACAGTCCAACATTAATATATAAACTAACTTTCAGTCACTGCACAAGACATCTTCCCCTGTTCTCTAAATATACAGCATTTGTGGACACCGGACCATCACACCTTTATGAGCTTGTTGGACAGCCTTTTCCAGAACCATGGGCATTAATAAGGGGTCGTCCCTCTTCTGGGGAGAGTGTGTCTGTGGGAATGTGACACATGCTGCCTTACGGTCGTGTTGGGAATATTTTATACTGTACAATATCATATTAACTAGCAGTGAATTGCTCATGAGCCCTTGGTTTTTGAGTTGGGGAACCGAAAAGCAATAATACCTGCTGATTCAAGTGGCTGTATTTCAGTTATTCAGCAGCCACACATCAACACTGCAGACTAAAATCATCCACACACACACAAACACGTCATGTGATCATTCGAACTGGATAAAAACATTACCCATCTCATAAGTAGGTTCTGCTTATCGTTCGGGTTCAGTAGTGCAACATAAAGAGAATCTTTAAAATATATATTAAATAGTTTTCAGCACGTCTGTTCACAACCAAAACCACACAATCACGTCATCCTCACAACCTGCAAAGCCATAAGTACGCAAGACCCGAAGAGGGCAACGGTCCAGTAAAGGATTCTTCCTCAACTGCTGCACAAAGTTGGAAGCACAGCTGAGTGGAATCAGTAGTATACAGACAGGGGAAGTAGAAGCATCAGGCATCAATAGAGGCATCAGTAGTGTACATTAAGCAGCAGAGGAGGCATCAATAGAGGCATCAGCATTGTACATTAAGTAGCAGTAGAGGCATCAATAGAGGCATCAGTAGTGTACGTTCAGTAGCAGAAGACGCATCAATAGAGGCATCAGCATTGTAGATTAAGCAGGAGAGGAGGCATCGATAGAGGCAGCAGTAGTGTAGATTCAGTAGCAGTAGAGGCATCAGTACTGTAGATTCAGTAGCAGTAGAGGCANTGTAGATTCAGTAGCAGTAGAGGCATCAGTACTGTAGATTCAGTAGCAGTAGAGGCATCAATAGAGGCATCAGCATTGCAGACGAAGTAGCAGAAGAGGCATCAGCAGCATGTATCCCTCCACCATGAATGGAGTTTAAGGCTGAAATCTTCTCCACACTATCATAAACAGCATCTCAGACATCAGGCAGCGTATTCAGAACCACCTCATGTAGGAACTTCCTGTGAGGGAGCTTTTAGAGGGGGACGTCTGGTTACCTTCACCACCACTGGGAACAGATCTGACTTTATCCAGAACCGAGTGCTTCACACCGAACCCGCCAGAACGACTCTGAATGTTAATACCTTTTATTATATGAACAAATCTGCGGTATTGTAAGTAAAGGAACATCACTGTTACACACATCTGGATAGAATAACCCACCCGGAAACAGCAGGCCCATCGTTTCACCACCACGTCTTAACCACGTCTCCAAGACAAACAAGAAAACCACACGTCTCTCTGATTAAAAAAACTTTATTTGGTCCAATGGAACCTGAGATTGCAAATGAACCTTACAGATTTTATTCTTATATAGAGTTTTCTGCTTCAAAATCAATAAAATATTCTATATGTCACATTCCTACCCATCGGAGTCTGGTTCTATTCCAGCCAACACCGTTATGGGTCTATACAGAGGAGAACAGAGCTGTACACATACAGGACTTTGTGGGGGAGGGGGAGGGGTAAGTGTCTGTTTGAGTAGAAGGAGTGTTTGCACTCTTTGCAAACAGGGTTCTATGACTTCTATAACTACGGCAGAATTCTTTCCGGTGCTATAGAGAACCTTTACAACGCTGTTCAAATTGTTTAAATGGTCCAAAAATCTGAGACTACGCTGAACATCCGACGATTAAACCAAATAAACAACTAAAATCTCAAACAGGACTTTAAAAACAAGCCCAAAATGATGCGACGGGGGAAATAAGAGAGACAGATTTGAGATTCTTCTCCGGTTCTAGGTCACTTCTGTGAAACCGGCCATGCCAAGGCCAGTGAAGCCCACGTTCGGAGGACTCTCGGGTGGATCTGATCTGCTTATCAGCGCCCAGCTCGACTGTGCGCTGTCATTTAAGTAAAAGGGGGACGTACCAAACTTCAAACTCCCAGTCACATTCTCACGCTGATAAGAAAAAAACATTAATCAGAAAATAATAAACGACAGAAACACTTTCATAAGTTCTCTCAGACTTTTGGACCCCACTGCCCTCACTAAAGAACCCTTAAGGAACCACCTTTTTAAGGGTGAAGGAGAAAAGTCAGGAGTGTGTAATTGTGTTCGGGTCGCCCGGTGGTGAGGCTGCACCTCCAGCTGAGAGCAGCAGAGGGCGCTACTGGCCTGCACGCACGACAACAAGAACCAGTCCACAGGGTGAACAACAGAGAACCAGAAATAAACGACAGAACAGATTAAAAACCAAAAAAGTCCACAGGAGCTGGAGCAGCGCGGCGCGGCACGGCACGGCACGGCGCTGGACACCAGTGTTCAATCCCAGCTAACAGAGCAGACTACGTGGAACTACACAGAACATTCCTACACCAATCAGCAAACTACAATACGGCTACAATGACATTCTCGTCCAATCAGTGCCCTCCTTTCCATCCTTCCCGTCACCTTGTGCTTCTCCCTTAACATTTAATACAACGTTCAATAAATTAAGAAGATGCTGTACACAGAGTACGAACCATAACCACCACTCGCTCGCGCGCGCGCTCACTCAGACAGGACAGACCGCCACCCTTCCCGGAACCCCACCATGACGTCATAACATCCCCCCACCCCAAAGATCATCCCTCATATCCTGCCCCCCCCAGAACAGTTCAAGTTTTCTGATTGGTTACATGGAACCGAAGCCCCTCCCACCCCATGCTAAAAACATCATATGACACAAAGAAAAAACGATTACAGACGCGATTCGTTCAGTTCGTCTCTCCGTCCGACAGACAGAAACTACGTGTAGGTATAAAAACTGAAGGATGACGATGGTCAGAGATCCTCCTGCAGGTTTGGCTCGAGTACCGTAAACCACACGCACACACACGCACAGCGCCATGCCGTCAGAGACCACCCCTCGCTTATCTCCTCACTTAGCTTCCAGTCAAAACAGCATCTCACTCGCTCTTCCACGACTTCCGTCCACCTCCAACGTTCAGCACCCTCTGCTTCTTCTCCACGTCCATATAACCCCTAACACTTTCGGTGATGTTGGGCTCTGGACTCTGGGGTGGTCGGTCCACTGTTCAGCTTCTACATCAAGCGTCAAGGTCCAAAGCTCTGAGACCCTTCCAGGACAACCCCCGGCACTACTGAGCTACAGGAACCCAACAAGAAGGTTCTTCACTATTTCTAGGGCACTTCAGTGAAACGGGCCATGCCAAGGCCTTCCTTACTCCTTCCAGGGAAGCTTGTGTTCAGACGACTCCTGGGCGGATCTGATCCGCTCATTAGAGGCTCCTGGATGAACTTATGGGGTTCAGTATGATGGAACGCTGTTAGTCCAGCAAAGACGTGGTGAGTAAGTTTCTACCCTGCACTCACACTCTTATACTGATGAGACAAATTAAGGGGAACGCACGGTAGAAGCTTCTCACCGGAGCTCTCAGACTTTTGGACCCCAGTGACTTTCCTGAAGAACCTTTAAAGAACCGTGTTTGGGGTGCAGGAGGAAAGTCAGCGGTTTGGGTTCTTAGAGCGATGTTGAGGTCCGGACCGGTCAGTCTGTCGTTCAGCTTCCACACCGTGATCTTCGCAGTAGCGCAGTAGTGCTTGGGTTCGTTATTCCACTCCAGAACAAACTTCTTCCCAATCAAACGGATCACTGCCTGACTGTACTTCCCATCATTCCTGATGCCGTCAATCAAAAGCAAAGCACCACCAACCCGAGATGATGTTCCACATCCCCAACCTCGCGCTGATCCTCCATCGTGGTTGAGTGGTGGATTTGAAGAGTCTTGCATTGCTTCGGCGTCGTACCTGCTGGCTTCTGAAACTTCCAAACATCCTAAATCCGGGTTCAACATTCCGTAACATCTCACCCCACGTCTCCTGTTTCAGCGTTCTAGTGCAAACGTTCTCGTCCGTCTCCTCTTCTCAGAGAGGAGCTTCCTGACAGCTACACTCTCTTTCAGACCGGAAGGATGGACGGAAACACTTCAGGTCGGAAGCAGCAGCTTGCTGTTCAGCTCTCTGTGACAGATGAAAGCTTTAAAGGGCCCATATCCTGCATATGTGGTCTTACGTACCAACTTCAATAAAACAGGCCATTTGTGTTACTGTGCCTTTAAGACTGATATATGTAAATGAGTTCTGTTCTGATTGGCTGTCGTGCCTCATTCAGGAAAGCAGTGGAACATTCCTTAGAACTTCAGTATGAGTGGGCGGAGCTAAACTGCTGTAAGCTGAATAGGTGGATGTAAATAACTAAGCTGGTCCCTGTGACATCACAGAAACGAGGAGTTCAAAACAGGAGCAGCTTAGTTGCCCTATATGGACCGTATGGACTAAAGAGCGAAGGAGGAACACAGAAACTTTAACAGTGAGTGTGTTTACACGGACTTTCCGCAGTTATCCGGTTATTCAGGTTGTGTAAACACCATACTCCGATTTCTTAGATGGGATTACGGTCCTGAAATCCGACTAGGAGCTCCGGTAAAGCTTTCTCAGAGCATGTAAACTAACTGAAGACAGACTGCCGTACCGGTCTACCACGAGACGGCAACAACACCTACGGACAGAACCTTCACGTCTCATTCTGTGACTTTATTTTAATGCAGAAATCCGACTCGGAGACAGACCCGGAGATTACTCAAGTGCATGTAAACGTGCTGCACGGATTACTGGACACATCTGATTTTCTGGAGTCGTCAGATTATTAAGTGCCTGTAAACACACTCGCATTCCTTCAGACTCCTTTATTTAAATAAGTGATGATAAGTTCAGTTTTCCATGATATGGGCCCTTTAAGTGCTGTTTATCTGATGGGGACAGTTTAGGTGGTCTTCCAGGTGGTTGTGAGGAATCCCATTTTTGGAAAACCCACTTATTTTCCTTTGAGTTTCCCTTCCGTACACATGTGGATCGACTCCTATGGAATGTCCTCACAGAAATCCCTGAAAAACTACTTGTACTGTCTGTAACCGACTGTTTTGGCTGGAAGCTGCGGGGGTCTCTGCGGGGGTCTCTGACTTCGGCACAGCGCTGTATACACACGCTCATCTACAGCAGTGTGTGTGTGTCTGTGTGTGGTATGTATGAATATGGCTGTATGCATGCGAGTGCATCTGTCCTTGTGCAGTGTGTGTGCGCGGGTGTGTATGTGTGTTTGCAGTGGGCGGGTCTTGGCTCAGTGAGCAGACGCGTGATTGGCTCAGTAGTTCCAGCATGCTCACCCTGACCTTCCAAATGTGTGTGTGTGTGTGTGTGTGTGTGTGTGTGTGTGTGTGTGTATGTCAGAGTGGGCGGGGTTTATGAAGCCCCTCTGTGTCCGGGGTTAGTTGGGGCGAGTGTGTGGCCTTGGTGGGGGTCCAGTCACCCAGATTAGCCTGCGCTGCCTTGCGGTGAGCTAGCCGGTGTGTGATGGAGAATCCAGCGTTCCCTTCCAGCTGAGACAGGACCACCAGCACCTGCCTGCAACACAGACACGAGGAGAGGCTTAGAGGAAGATAAGCTAAAATGAGAGCTAGATGTGCGCCCCCTGCAGGAGGAGGGAAGGACAGGATGGAATGAAGGAGAGGAAAGGTCAGACAGGTAAGGAAGTTAAGTTTGATGAAACTGTCCTGTAGCTAACGCTGACGTCCGTGTGAAGTACCTGTGTAAAGGTGGAACGCTGTCGATTGTTTTGAGGCTGCCGCGGGTGGACACCACGTTGAAGCTGTCCGTGCAGTCACATGATACATGGAGGTAGTACTTTGGGTGTCGGTTCTCCACAACAACGATTAGCCCGGCCCACCCGTGTGTCAGGTAGTAACAGGTCATTCCCTCACGGCCCTGAGAGAGAGAGAGAGAGAGACAGAGAGACAGAGAGAGACACACAGAGAGAGAGAGAGAGAGAGAGAGAGAGAGAGAGAGAGAGAGAGAGAGAGACAGAGAAAGAGACAGAGAGAGAAAGAGACAGAGAGAGAAAGAGACAGAGAGAGAGAGACAGAGAGAGAGACAGAGAGA
>JAVGWN010003264.1:0-10426 GCA_034552555.1 Semaprochilodus insignis | reverse complement strand
CTGATTGATTGATTGATGGACTAATTGATGGACTGATTGATTGATTGCTTGCTTGCTTGATTGATTATTATTATTGTTGTTGTTGTTGTTGTTGTTGTGAATAATAATAATAATAATAATAATAATAATAATAATACATTTAACATATTAAAACTGGTTTGAGGATCTAAAACAATTAAGTGTCACATGTCTTTGGATAGCCGATCAGCTCCCGGAACCTTTGGTGTTATTTTCCTCCTTTCATTTAGAGTGCTCCGTCTACCTGAAAGCTTCAGTCACTGTGACACCTTTATCACAGGCAAGCCTGGCAGCTTCTTTCCCAGGTTAATCTGAATGTAGTTTTTCCACAGAGACTGCTGACCCATGACACAGCAAGCAGCGAAGCGTGTGGCACCTCATCAGACAGAAATTACCTCTCCAAATTCACCGAGGCAAACTGCAGCATGGCATACTGGGGTCAAGAAAGATGGACTGTCATTGGGACAACTCTGTCTTAAACAGGCCAGTTAGATATCAGTGGTTTAGGCAACTCTTAGTGGAGAGTTATCCTACCTAAAAACAGGCAACACGGCTCTCAGCTGATAAACACCTGGAAGGAAATTTGAGGAATGATACTGACAAAAGACTCTTTCCTGAAGAGTAACCATGCATGACTGTGTGCATCAGGAATATGACAATTATGACAACTAGAGGGACACATGAGTTAACACTGTATCTGTGTTTGTTGTGTTTTCTTTTTTTTTGCAGTGAAAGGAATCTGGTGCAAGTTGAACAGCTTACACTTACACTTACACTTAATTGTAGTCTATCTTAAATATATTTGGACCAATCTACCAAATTAGTTCAAACTGTGGCTCCAGTAAAAAATGAATTATATATATAATAAATTTTAAAAAATTATATATAATGTGGTGCAAGTTTATTTTTAATATTTTAATTTTTATGTTTTTAATTTGTAATCTTAAATATATTTGGACCAATCTACCAAATTAGTTCAAACGATGGTTCCAGTAAAAAAAAAAGATTTATTTATTTATTTATAAAATGTATGTATACATAAAACAAATTAATTTTCAGATTTTAGATATTTACAAGGATTCTGTTATGGATTCTCCGGAATGTCGTAGTGTCTGCATTTATCGTAAGAAACAAGGGCATGCGTCTTTAGTCTAGAGGTACCATTCATCATCAGACTGGTGGAAAGCAATGCCAGTGTTTTGTTTTGTTTTGCTTTAAAACTTTCTTCACATTCTATTAATAACTTTAGTTATTTTTAGGAGGCCCGTTCTCATTTCATACAGGGAACGTCACTGTCCAATTCATTTTTTGTCAAAATGCAACCACTTAATACAGTACCCACCAACAATGTGACGACTTTTACAGTCACTCCTTGCATGCCACTCTCCACGCGATTTTCCTTTAGACTGCCATTCATTCCACGGATAGAGTCCCAAGTTGCCAACTGATAGAGAGAGAGGGAGAGAGAGGGGGGGGGGGGGGAGAACAAAGTAGAAAGTTTTAATGAACAGTTATAACTACCACAGTCAAAATGGCCAGGTCCATTCTTTAAAGGAATCGGCTGTGTCCTAGTACAATGACATTTAATCGCCCTGGAACGTGAAGGAAAAGCACACCACTCTTCATACCTGCAATTTAATGGGAAGTCATTTCCAACATGAGATCCTTGGCAATGAGACTGTAGAATGCATTTTTATGGAGTTTCATTCTTTGAGATTTTTAAGTAGGCTTGATGGTATAATTAGACATCATTTCATACAAAAAATCATGCATACCTCATAATTACATTTGTCCGTCATGAAGTGAAAGAGAGTTCTTGAGCTTGCATGCCTTACAGGCTGCATCCTTTTTTAACCTGTCAACCCCCAACCAATTTCCAGTATTCCAAACCCCTCAAATTCACTGCAAGGTCGATGCTTTATGCAATTTAGTATTGCCCTTGATAGAACCATTCTGCACACTTAGCAAATTATAGGGTGCAAAAACAGTCCATTTTGCAGTGTTGCAGCCCAAAGAACAGACTTAAAAATCATCAGTATCATACGCCTACCAGACAAAAAATGAGTCCCCTTGTGTGTTTAAGGTGGTAGTAACTTCAGGCTCCTTCAGATGGCGCCGCACAAGGATGATGGGGCTATACTTACCTGTGGGGTGCAAGTGACAGGATCCATAGATTGAGAAAAGGTGGTGCAGTGCAGTTCCATGTGTGGAAAATGGCTCCAAAGCAGATGTTAATGATTGGCTGAAAGGAGTGACTGCATTTGGGTGTGGCAAAGGCCATAGTGTCAAGGAAGTAGCTGGATCTGCAGGTGTATGGAAGTGTACGGTCATACTGATCTACCGGCAGTGGCTAAAATCCAAGCCTACAGGGAATTCTCCTCGGAATTGTGCCAGAGAAGGCATCCACCAAATCTGGCCCCAACTGCCCAATTCTTTGAGTGTCTGAACATTGATGTGTCCTACATCCAGAAACTTGTCCAGTACATGGCAAATCCAATCACAGCTGTAGTTGCTGCTCATGGAGTTATTACATGCTGTTAGGTATGTTTCAGTCACAGGGGGCTATTTTTTTGTCCTGTAAGCTTACCGCCATACAAACAATGCAGAGGCATAGCTACAGGTGGGCCTGCGTCTGCCCATCACAGGCCTACCCAGTCACAAGAAGATGGGATATATATATTAAGCAGAAAGGTTTAAGATTATGAAATTTGTCTTGTTGTCTGGGAGTGTTCTTGTATTATGGCACATCAAATAATTGCACCCTCTGCCTTCTTTTCATTAGCTCTTCAGTCATTACCCAGCAGCCATTGCTATCCACCATTGCCTCAAGCCTTCGGTTCATCATCCAATCCAGAGCCTAAATTTGAAGTTCCAAAATGTGCATGTGAATTAGAGATGCATGATAAATGCATTGTTATTGCAATTTATGTTTCTGCAATAAACACTTAGCCAAGGGCTGCTATGACATAACAGATCAAAGTAACTCACCTGCCAAAATAACATTATTGGATTGTAGGGAACGTAACATTGTTGCACTGGGCTCCAACTGTTAGCCTGTCCAAATGCTTAAAACATGGCGACTTGGTGTTGTGTTAAATGTACTATGGTAAATACTGGTACATGCACTATATTAAATACTGTGTGGTACAATGACTCATGGTACATTCACTCATATTTCACAGACTACAAATTCTCCACAAGGGGGTGCCATTAGCAATTAAATAGCTTTCGAAGCTTTATAAAAGCTTTGTGTAATAAAAAGGTACTTGCAGTTCTCATGCACATAGCTATATCATTTGCATTTTGCACAGTAGTGAATGGTACTTTTTCATATATGTATTTTTTTTTTACTGTACGTTTTTGATATGTGCTTAAAGAAGACCCAAAAAAGTCATAGCTCTTGCAGTTAAATGCGCTTTATTTTAATGCTAACTTATTGCTTCACATATTATCATTGTAATACCCAACTGATTTCTCGATCTCTGTATTTTCTATCCATATTGGGCAGTTCTCTATAGGCCTCTTCCCATCATGCTTTGCTTCTGAGGGAGAAGGTAAGAATATGCCTTCTATAAGTCACATGAGTTTTCAAAGCTCAATATGCTTGCCTAGTCTATCAGATGCCCACGCTGGTTTGTGTTGCAGTGATGGAATAAGAGAGGAAGTGCAATCCTGCCCACCCAGCGAGAGTGAAGTCAATTATGTTCTCATGGACTATAGCTTCACCAGGAACTGAACCCACATTCTCCTAACAAGATGGCCACTGGGGAGCCCACTGAGCTACTGTTAAAACTAATTTGTGTGGCAAGGCATATCCAGCGGGTCATGGTACTAACACAGTGGTACATATATGATCCCTGAGTCCTCTGTGCGTGACAGGATGACGCAAACTGTAACACCAAGCTGACACATCCTATTAGTCTTCACTGTGCTACCGTATCCTGTTCCCTGCCATAACCTAAAATCGTGTGCCTCCTTCTTTTCTGTGGGTCCAGCTGTCAGGTTTATACTCATGTTTTTAAGAACTGCTTCCTGTGTTTAGTGAAACGTATTCATTCTCAACAGCACAGTCACAGGTGTAAGACAGATGACTGACGTCCAGTAGGTATGACGTCTGTCACCATGCACCAAAAACAGCTATATCCTGACTACATAGGAGACTTTAGTGTGTATTAGTGTCAGTAAGATATATGACTCATAGCTCATAACAAGCCATTCTGTAGCACTGTTACACTACGCTGCCCAAAGTATTCACTCACCCATCCAAATCAATGAATTCCAGTGTTCCAATCACTTCCATGGCCACAGGTGTATATAACCAAGCACCTAGGCATACAGACTGCTCCTACACACATTAGTGAAAGAATGGGTCGCTCTCAGGAGGTGGATGACCGTGATAGGATGCCACCTGTGTCTAGTCGTGAAATTTCCTCACTACTAAATATTCCACAGTCAACTGTCAGTGGGATTATAACAAAGTGGAAGCGACTGGGAATGACAGCAACTCAGCCACAAAGTGGTAGGCCACGTAAAATGACAGAGCGGGGTCAGTGGATGCTGAGGCGCATGGTGCGCAGAGGTTGCCAACTTTCTGCAGAGTCATTCGCTACAGACCTCCAAACTTCATGTGGCCTTCAGATTAGTTCAGCAACAGGAAGTGTAGCGAGCTCCATGAAATGGATTTCCATGGCCGAGCAGCTGCATCCAAGCTTTACGTCACCAAGTGCAATGCAAAGCGTTGAATGCAGTGGTTTAAAGCACATCACGTCTGGACTCTAGAGCACCGGAGACGTGTTCTCTGGAGTGACCAATCACGCTTCTCTGTCCGGCAATCTGATGGAGGAGTCTGGGTTTGGCGGATGCCAGGAGAATGGTACTTGTCTGACTGCATTGTGCCAAGTGTAAAGTTTGGTGGAGGGGGGATTATGGTGAGGGGTTGTTTTTCAGGAGTTGGGCTCGGCCCCTTAGTTCCAGTGAGAGGAACTCCTAATGCTTCAGCAGACCAAGAGACTCTGGACAATTTAATGCTCTTTGTGGGAACAGTTTGGGGATGGCTCCTTCCTGTTTCAACATGACTGTGCACCAGTGCACAAGCAAGGTCCATAAAGACATGGATGAGCCAGTTTGGTGTGGAAGAACTTGACTTGCACAGAGTCCTGACCTCAACCTGATAGAACGCCTTTGGGATGAATTAGTTTTCCTGTATTTTTCCTACCTCTTTTTAAGCACGGAATGCCGCACTTTGAAAAATTGCCATTTGAACACTCTCTGAACACGTTCCAAACATTTGATCGTCAGCGTTAAGTAAAAGTAAGGCTGCTGCAATGAATATACACTGCCAAAGCCACTCAGCCACCACACTTTATGCAGTTTGCTGGTTTGTGTGTGGGATTTTTGGGGAGCTTGTCAATCTTGTGATGACAGTTCAATTCACAGGAATGCTAGCTAGTAATTGAAATGCTAGACAGTGCTATTCAGGAGAAAATGTATGTGGGAAAAAAAACATGGCAGCACGGCAGACTGCTTACAGCCTTCGGAACTGTAATAATGAAAAGGGCACTCTGTTTCAGGATAGACTGACTTGTCCAGACACAATATACTGTATATACAGTATATACCAGAGGTCTAATGATTCACAAATGAATTCCAAATTTGCCAGAACTTCTCTTATTCTTCAAACTCGTGTTTCTGGTATTCCTCTGTTCAGACGTTCTTATTTAGGGCAATCTTACTTTATTTACAATAGTTATGTGCTTATATTAACATGGACTAATTCATAGAGCTGACCAACAACATCACGTTACCTAAAGTCTGTAAAGAGAGCTTATAAGTGTTCATTAGATGTTATAGACAGTTATAAAGCTACTTTCATTTTGAAGATACTGAGGAGCATCTAAGAGTATGTTAGAGTTTGGGCATCATACAAATGAACACAATATTTGTTACTAGGTTTTATGATGCTGGTCTCAAAAATGTTAGATATATGTATTATAACGCATTATGTCACTTTGTACTATGAAACCTATAGTTACAATGGCTTAAGGATACTAGATTCATAGAAAGTGTTACCGAAATAGTTATAGTAGCACTGTATGAAGCTATAAACTTCTATAGTGCTTTGTAACATGTAATCTCCTATAGTTATTGTCTACATTTTCTGTCAGATTCTTATAGACATTTTGGAATTTCTGTAGCAGTAAAATATCAAATTTGTTTTGACTGTATGCTAATTTTATACAGTCATTTTCAACATTACTCATTCACTCACTCATCATCAACATAGCTTATCATGGAAACGGGGGTGTTGTATTGGGGGGATTGGGTGGGGTGGGCTGATCCCAGCGCTCACTGAGCAGAAGGCATGAAACACCACTATACTGGTAACAGTACACTTCCGTAGTTCACTTCCCGGTTTTGAATACATCATTTTACGCGGAATATCATCCAGCAATATGTTAATGCAACACACCTTAAAGTCAGAAGATTCGATTCCCGCAAACCATGTCATTCGAAGCAGTCACGATCATCTCGTTTTCAACATTAGCACTCAAACAATCATATGTAAATCTGGAAGATGATTGAAGGACTGTGTTGTGGCACAGTTGTGTAAAGTAGGCTGGCAAACCTAGAGCACTAGGCAAACCCAGGCACTGATCAGTTTAGAGACATACCAGAAACTCTTTCAGTTTAACCTACGATTATTCTGACTGTTCCGGTTTCATGATGGTAGTCCAAAGTATGTGGGAAGAGCTCCCCCTTGTACTGTAGTTCGGGTGTGCCGTTACAGTAAACCCAGTTATGAGGTTCGAGGAGTACAATATTTGAGACATTTGAGTGTTATGTACTAAACGGATTAGTCAGCATAAATTAACTTAAATCCTTTTCACTTAAGACCATTTGAAAAGAGAGAGAGAGTGAGAAAGAGAGAGAAAGAGGCAGAGAGAGATGAGAAAGAGGAAACAAAGCAGACATAAAGGCACAGCAGGATGCCGCAAGATGAAAAGAGAAAGGCGTGGGCTAAGGTTGGAAAATAGAGGCGGCTGATTCTGTTTCAGGACTGCTGCATTGTAAAGGCTTATAGCTTTATGAAATTCTGCAGGCTGCTCCTCTTTTGAACGGAGTGAGGCTTTGGAGAGGCTTGTCGTTGAGGGCGGAAAATGTGGAAATCCATGAGGACATAATCTTTATCTTTACAGGCTGGATAGTCTGCATCTGATCTGCGTGTATGAGAATCTTACTGTGTGTCTGTCTGCGAGGGAAACAGACAGACAGCCTATACAACATCTGTCTTTTGATTCCTTATTGAGTCTAAGTGAAAGAAATTCCTTACTCTTCATTAGTTGATATTAACCACTGGCCTTTAAAAGTGATAAATTGGTTCAAACTTGGCAGATCAAAAACCGGCAGATGATTCTCATTGTTTTTAGCTTCTCAAAAAAAAAAACACACACACACACACAAAAAAGAAGACAAAACACACAAAAAACAAAAACAAAATAAAAATACTAATTAGAAATATTCTAATTTCACCCAGTCCAACTATTCAATCCTGTAGTTCTAGCAACATTTGCAAAATACATAATTCTGCTACTTCACATGTGAAAGTGCTCACATATGTGTTTATCTGACTGTATATATAAAGGGCCATTGATATGACATACATTTTTGTCTCCATTATTTCTCCCCCCAAAAATATTATTATTTATATTATTATTAATCAAATTAAATCATTGTAAATGTAATTAATTGATAATTAACAATAATAATTAATAATAATAATGATTGATAATTACTACTACTATTACTACTACTACTAATAATAATAATAGTAGTAGTAATAATCACAATAGTAATTTAAAACTATTATTAACAATAATGACAAAGACGTGTCAAACGTACTGCATTAAAAAGAAGACCCCAAGTGACCTTCATGGTGTAATGCCAAAGTCAGTACCCCTTTTACAAACTGGTCAGAATTATTCAGTATTCATTAAAATGTGTTATTATTGTAATGATGTATGTTTATTTGAACAAAAAAAAACCCCAAATGTAAGTATAAACAAGTTCAAAGATAAAGGATTCTATAGGTGTCTATGTAGGTGCCTGTTGTGGCTCGGCCGGGGGAGGGGCCAAGCACACTGACCGGGAAACCTCAACGAGACCCAAAGACACACATACAAAGTCCTTCACCCCTCAGTCGCTCTCTGGCTTGCTCGCTCCACCGTGGCCTGTAAGCCACATGTCCCGCCTCTCTTGCCACTGGAGAGAGGGCCAGTTTATAAGGGTATGGTGCCCCGCCTTCTGATCGTGCACACCTGTGCGTGATCAGTGGGGAGCACGTGCCCACTTCTGGTGGGAATGGCAGCGACTCCACTTCACCCCTGCCACTATATATATACTGACAATCATTTTCAGAAGGTGGTCAATATATATACACACTCATATATACACTCATCATCAAAACAATATCTGCATCCAGAAGGAAGTGTGGGATTGCAGTAGGAAGATAAAGGTTACCTGGACCAACTACACAATTCTTTGATGCAAGAGTGTCTAAACATTGATGTGGCCTACATCCAGAAACTGTAGTTGTTGGTGCTTGTGGAGGTATTACATGCTGTTAGGTTCATTTCAGTCACAGGGGGCTCATTATTTGTCCAGTGAGCTTATTTTAAAGCTGTCTTTGAATGAGACGGCTACAATCGCATATTGTATCATAGTAACATACAGCACCCTCCCCCACACACATACACTTCATGCCCTGATTCCATAACACTGACCCGTGACATTGAACTGGAACACCCACACACATGATTGCTTATGCACTCACACACACCCATATTTGCTATATGTTAGAGGTCATTACTCTGGAGTGTGTTATGAGCTTTATCAACCCAAGCGTGTGCACATCAACGACGTCAAGGCCAATTAAAGTGCCAATTTGCGTCTGATTTCACACAACCTGCTAATAGGCCATGTCACCCCCTCTTTACCCTCGTTGTCATGCTCTCTCTAACACACACATACACATGCACTGGCTTTGTCATGTCTGCAGACAGCATGAATACAATCATAATAACATGTCTTAATAGAAGGCCATTATTACATTCACCGAAGGGAACAATTAGGATTTGGTGGAAAACTGCAGATCAATTACTGCACTGCGCTCTCCTCAGAATTGAAAGACTAATGGCTTTTACAATCAAGCGTAAATTGCTGGTTCAAATATTTTCTTTTTCCCTTTGCGTACATCGGGCCAATTCTCTCTGCTGCCATTTGACCGTCCTTCATAATTCGCTCCAGACGTATGTTTCAGTTAAAGTAGGCCGGAGCTTATTTGACGACATCTTAAAAATTTAATTGCTTGAATGGTCTTGTCTGTTCTCCATCTGATTTCCATTTCTTTTCAATTCCTCTTCCATTTAAAACACAAAAGTACAAAAATAATAATGCTTCGTAATAACTCGTTTTCATCTATTTTTGGACCATAGAAAGGCCGTAGCTGCCCTTTCCGAATTGACCAACACACCTGGTCCAAACTGACTAAAACCTCAAACCACAATCCAAGTCCAAAACATTTCTTGCTTCCTTTTTTAAGGGGCCTTAAAGCCTTGGTCCTATCCACAGGAGAGTGTGAGCCAAGTCCTCGGTGATGCCAGAGCCATCCATAACTGATGTAACACGTTGAGCGGTTTGTTGTCACACACCAGATGTCCAGAAGGCCTGGTGTCATTCTACCTCCACCCCTACTGCACAATGTGTGAGAATATTCTAGCTGCATGGGATGGATTATCGCAGGACACCCTTAGGAACCTCTACAACTCCATGCTGAGATGTCTGGCATGTTGGGTTAGCAAACATGGCAGCCCGACGCCCCACTGAGAGACACTACTTCTGTATTTGTAGCTCAATAAATAAAATAAACATGTCAGTTATAGAAACTGCTTTTTTAATACTTTAGTAATCACAAAGAGGCATAGTTTAAAACAAAGTGTTGCTGAAGTGTGTAGTAAAACTTTGGACCTGCTGGTGGGTTAATATCATGCCACATAGGGAATGTGAATATTTCATTCTACAATTTACATTTACAGTGCACTTCTCTCTGCCGTGTTCGTGTGACGTCACTCCCTCTTGGAAAAGCCGTAGGCAGTGATTGCCATTCCATTGCACTTTTCTTAATAGGAGGTTAGACATTCCGACTTTCCGAGTCGAATGGAATGGAGAGCAAGAGGCCGCAGGCCTGGGATTGGTAACCAGTGCTCTTTAGCCAGACTGCTACAGCATGCCATTATATCAAATTAGCCAGTTGAACCACAGCTGCTCCGCTGAGATCTATAACAATACGCTCAGAGCCCTCCACTAGCCTGACATCCTGACTCCTAATGAAAGAGGAGTAAGAGAGAGAGTG
>JAVGWN010003263.1:0-10427 GCA_034552555.1 Semaprochilodus insignis | reverse complement strand
GCTAGCCAAGATCCGTCAAAGTCCCGAGGAGAGACCTGAGAACTCACATTACCGCTCCGAAAACATCTGTCAAATCACAGACACAATCAAAATACGGGTTGTATGTAGCGTTTGGCCCAGTAACGCACAAAAACAAAGTTTTCTGGGTTGATGTGATTTTCCCCACTCGCTCCGTAACCAGAAAAACTGATGGGCTTGTTTTCTGGAATACTGGGAGTTTCTCCGTAAACAGACACCAAGTACAGCGTCACAAGCTTTACCATTCATATTCCACCCAGTGACTGTCTCCTCATCAATAACGGCTCTGGGTTTATGTTCCTGAGATGCTTTATCATCAGTTCATGTTTTACAGTTATCCACCTGCGTCTATATCTACATACACACACACACACACACACATACATATATATATATATATATATATGCACTGACCTGTATCTATAATTAGCATCAGTAAATATTTAATAAGTAAAATGTATATAACTACATGATGTGTATATATGATCAATAATAGATCTGTATCTATAATTAGTAAAAGTATTTAATCAGTAAAGTGTATATAACTACAGTATGTGTATATATATGATCAATATAACTAGTGAAAGTGAATATTTGATAAGTAATAGTGTATAATAAGTGTATATAATTATAGTAAAGTTATATAATTATTAAATATTACACATTTACTTTTATTAATGCTATAATTAACAATCTGTTATCCATTATATATACGCACTATATAATGTATAAAACATTGTATAATATATATATATATATATATATATATATATATATGTACTGATTAAATATTTACTTTTACTAGTTATAGATACTGGTCCATTATTGATCATATATACACTTATACTATAGTTATTCACACTTTACTGATTAAATATTTACTTTCAGTAATGCTATAGTTACAGATCTATTATTGAACATACACACACATATATATATATATGTACACACACACACTTAGTAATACTGAAGTTATATAAATATTCAGTTTTACTAATGTGATAATAACAGATCTGTCACTGATTATATATTTACACTTATGAAGGTTATATACATACTGAATAAATTTATTATTTTTTATTATTTATATACACATCATATATACAAAAAGTAATAATATACACATTACTGATTATGTATGTACTGTTTAATTTAAATTTAGTAAGTGGGTCGCAGGGAAGAAAATAATAAAGGAAAATGGTAAACGTGGAATATGAGCTCCACCGATAATGTTTACGGTGTTTTATTAGAATTCTTATAATTCTTAAACAGTTTCCAGCCTCCTTTATCCTGTGGAACTAACCAGACTATGTAAATGAGCTCTGTTCTGATTGACTGTCTGAATAACTCTGTTGACCATACATGGGCGTGTTCTGTCGGAGGTATACGGTAATTTCCTGTTGTTTTATTCTGTTTTCTTTCTGATCTTACTAATCACCGCTGCCCGTTCTCGTTAGCGGCGCTGGTGCGTCCCCGGCCGAGCTCTACACTCATCAGTGATGGTTAATTCTCCGTTTATACGCCGGTGACGGCTGTTTACCGCTGCAGAGTAGTCGCCTCCTGCTCTTCTTCAGCTGCTTTATGGTTCACTCGGTACCGCTGCGAGCCAGCGTGGGGGTCTGAGGCATCCCAAAAATGCAGAACTGTTTTTGGCGGTCACACAGCAGCGGGGGAGTGTGTGTGGGTGTGTTACTGTGCCGGGATCTGTGTGTGTGTGTGTGTGTGTGTTTGATAGAACATTATTTACATGGAAATTTATTTACAGTACTCTCCAGAAGTCAAAGGTCACCATCCATTAATCCGGTTTCCAGTCAACGCGCCCGTTACCATGGAAAACGTAACGTTTCTGCCTGTTTGTTTTAAAGGAGTTCTTATCCACTTTTCCGGTTTCCTCCTTCCTTGGGCATGTAAAGGTTCCACAAAGTTCTAAAGCCCAAGTACACGCCAGAGGGAGAACCTCTCTCCCGCAGAAACCACTTTTCCCAGCTGCCTGAAACGCCTCGTTGAAATTCCAGTCCTTTACTTTGCTACACGGTGATGTCATCTCGCAACACAGTCCTTACTGCCCGCCTACCGGCAACCTCAGCACAGCCCCACACACCACACAGCGACTACTGCTTACCACTACTCCCTCCACTGCTCCCTCTACTGCTACCTCCACGGTTCTTCTCACTGTTCCCTCTGCTGCTTCCTCCGCTCCTCCCTCCACTGTTCCCTCTGCTGCTCCCTCCACTGTTCTTCTCGCTGTTCCCTCTGCTGCTCCCTCCACTGTTCTTCTCGCTGTTCCCTCTCACTGCTCCCTCCACGGCTCTTCTCACTGTTCCCTCTGCTGCTTCCTCCGCTCCTCCCTCCACTGTTCCCTCTGCTGCTTCCTCTGCTGCTCCCTCCACTGTTCTTCTCGCTGTTCCCTCTCACTGCTCCCTCCACTGTTCTTCTCGCTGTTCCCTCTGCTGCTCCCTCCACTGTTCTTCTCGCTGTTCCCTCTGCTGCTCCCTCCACTGTTCCCTCTGCTGCTCCCTCCACTGTTCTTCTCGCTGCTCCCTCCACTGTTCTCTCGCTGTTCCCTCTGCTGCTTCCTCCTCTGCTCCCTCCACTGTTCTTCTCGCTGCTCCCTCCACTGTTCTCTCGCTGTTCTCTCTGCTGTTCCCTCTGCTGCTCCCTCCACTGTTCTTCTCGCTGCTCCCTCCACTGTTCTCTCGCTGTTCCCTCTGCTGCTTCCTCCTCTGCTCCCCTCCACTGTTCTTCTCGCTGCTCCCTCCACTGTTCTCGCGCTGTTCCCTCTGCTGCTTCCTCCTCTGCTCCCTCCACTGTTCTTCTCGCTGCTCCCTCCACTGTTCTCTCGCTGTTCCCTCTGCTGCTTCCTCCTCTGCTCCCCTCCACTGTTCTTCTCGCTGCTCCCTCCACTGTTCTCGCGCTGTTCCCTCTGCTGCTTCCTCCACTGCTCCCCTCCACTGTCCCTCCAGTGCTATCCTCCGCTGCTCCCTCCACTGTTCCTTCCGCTGTAATGGTTTCTAAAGTTCTAAACTGTCTGGTGCTCTTCTTCTTACTAAACGGTGGTTCAGATCTTTCCAATAGTTTTATGAGTATGTAAAAAATTATATTTGTGTGAAGGTATAACAGCTGTGACGGTGTGGTAAAGACATCTATGTACGGTGCTGCTGAGATATCTATTGAAGTTAGCATGCTAACCAGCTAGCCCCGGGCCCGTCCTGTCTCGTAATACCACTGTGTACCTGAAGAGGTGAGAGTGAGTCACTGTAGCGCTGTAAGAGGGGAATCAGTCCAACATGAGAGGAGCTCTGCTGCCCCGACGGCGTATTCTAACCTCCTGTCAGTCGTGTTGAAGGAGCTTCCCCCGGTTAGATCATTTAAGGGCAGGTAGACAATGAGAGGAGCAGCAAACACAACCAGTACTGAGTTACTGTACATGGTACAGACCCCAATATACACACGGCTCAATTACTGCTATGCAAATCCATCATGTTTCCATATAAGCCACAATCCAGCCAGCGGCAGTTTAGCCTCATAAACCCACGCCACGGTGAGGAGTGTTTCAGTCAATCAGGGTAGAGCTCATTTACATATATCAGCCTTAAAGGCACAGTAACAAATAACAGCCTGCTCGGTTCTCTGAACTGACAGTAACGACTGAAGCGCCCTTGAGCAAGGCACCTAACACCCAACTGCTCCCAACTGTTCACTAGTATGTGTGTGCATGTGTGTGTGTGTGTGTGAATGTGTGTTTGTGTGCGTGCGTGTGCATGTGTGTCTGTGTGAGTGTGTGTGCGTATGTATGTGTGTGTATGTGTGTGAGTGTGTGTGTGTGCGTGCTTGTGCATGTGTGTGTGTGTGAGTGTCCATGTGTGTGTGCATGTGTGTGTGTGTGCTTGCACATGTGTGTATGTGAGTGTGTGCGCATGTGTGCATGTGAGTGTGTGTNGCTTGCGCATGTGTGTATGTGAGTGTGTGCGCATGTGTGCATGTGAGTGTGTGTGTGTGTGTGTGTGTGTGTGTGCTCGCGCATGTGTGTATGTGAGTGTGTGTGCATGTGCGCATGTGAGTGTGTGTATGTGTGTGTGTGTGTGTGTGTGTGTGTGTGTGTGTGCTCGCGCATGTGTGTATGTGAGTGTGTGTGTGTGTGTGTGTGTGTGTGTGTGTGTGTCCGTACGTGTGGGTATTTCACTTCACGGATTGGTTAAATGCAGTAGACAAATTCCTCTGTAGCAAATGGTTCTAAATTTCAAATTCTAAATTCAAATTCTAATTCTAATTTTAATTCTAATTTATTTCCAATGTGTGTAACTGGAGATATACTCTGTGTGTGTTTGTGTGTGTGTGTGTGTGTGTAGTGTACAGAAATATATATATATATACACACACACACACATACACACATGCACACACACACACGCGCACACACACACACACAGAGTGTATCTCCAGTTGCATAAGCCACAGAGAACACGTGATACCTACAAGGCGTGACAACCTGCTAAACCAACTTTTAAGACTGAACTTTGGAGGCGTGTGGGCAGATTTCTTTGTGAGTCTCCTGAAAAGCAGGGATGTCAAAGGATGGACACACTAAATACTGGATATATATTCACATTTTCTGGTAAATATCTGTTTTCTGCTTTTTCCACTGCAAAAAAAAAAACGGCTAACTCAATGAATTATTAAAGCCTCCGGCTTTTGCACGACTGGAACAGACACTTCTCCATATTTTGACGTTTGTCTCCATGCTTTGCTTTCTTTCGCTCTCCTTCTTCATATGGAGTCTGCGAGTTTTGCAGGCTTGCTGTTGAAGCGCTCTGCGGTGCGCTGCTGCCCTCTACTGGCTCGGTGTGCAGGTCTAGGAGTGTGTGTATGTGCTTTGGTAGTGCCCGTAGCGAAAGTTGTCCGACTCTGTTTTACCTCCAATAAATAAGGCTGTAAATACCGCCATGTGGCTATAACGGGTTGAAGCCCAAACATTTAGCAGGCTTAATAACTCATGAAACTCCATAAATCATATTTACCTTTTGCCCAAAAGCTGTCATAATGAAAGGCGGAGGATGAGCGCCTATTGTTCCTGAAAGCATTCTTGTAATAAAACGTATTTACCTGCAATAATTCAGAAAAGTCGCCCGTTTAAAGGTCGAGATTCAGTTTTGAGTTATTCATATTCAAAAATCTGCGGCTCAGAGAAGCTTGTGCAAGTTTTCTCGAAGTTGTGCTTAATTTGTGATGTAATTACTGTTGTTTGTTCCATTAATCGAGTAGCAATTCCATGTGATTCCCACAGCATTCCAGCTTGTTGTGAGAGCACTACTTGGTGGTCAGTAGGTGGGTGCTAGGTGGATTTGATAGGTGGTGCTGCTAGGCAGTTGCTGTGATCGGAATAACAAGGAATTGAAATGGTAATGGCTTTAGTAGGAGCGTGAGTCTACCTGGGCAGCCCATATCATAAATAACATAATATCTTTCCTGATTTTATGAAATAACAGAGTCTGATTTGTACACACACGGGGTTAAAGTGTCTGAAGGTATCATCTCCCAGTCCACATGTGGAAACTAAGCAGAAGATTTTTAAATTGACTGTTTTTGTGATGTCACAGAAACCAGGCTGTTGACATGGATCTGCCTACTACTGAGCCTACAGAATCTTAGCCCCACCCATTCATGCTGAAGTCATAAGAACTGTTGAAGTTCCAAATACAAAAGTTCTATTACAGTCTATTAAACACTAAAGTCTATAAAGTGAAAGTGCAACTTATCTATAAAATTCTATCTATAAAATGAATTAATTACAAAGTTCTATTTATACTGTGAAACTTCTATAAACTTCAATAAATTTCTACCAGGTAAAAGTGGTAAGAAATCCAATAAAAATGAATTAGTCAAGTTCTAGCCGTAGAATACTACCATGTTCTATTTAAAAAGTGAAAGTTCTTCAAAGTACTATCAATCACAAAGTCATAATCCATTCAACCTATTAAACTCATGCTGAAGTTCTAAGTTCAGTGTTTCAGCTTGGCCTGCTTTCCGAATCAGAACAGAGCTTGTTTACATATATATCAGTCTTAAAATTACAGTTATTATTGTGTGGAATTCATATAAAATAAACTACTAATTAATTTGAATATATTCTGGTCTTGGTCTCGACTACACGACTGGTCTATAGTTCCTTTCTGAGATGTTCAGACGGCTCGACATTCTTCTTCCGTTGCTGCAGAGACGTGGCAGGTTGTATTGGAGTTATTTATTGATTAGAGCTTATGCCCTTTTATCGAGTTCAGATTAAAGAAAAGCTGAGACGGACTGAGGAGGAGCTGATGCCGTACCTTTGGTCTCAATCACGTTGATGCATTTCCTGACAAACTTGAAGCCGGTCTCGTTCAGATCCACTGCAGACCAAAAGAGAAGAATGCCAATAATCACATAAACATTCCAGTCAGGTCACTTTCGTTCACTAACGACACCCAAAACATACATGACATCTGAACAAATGAAAGAAAAATCTACTTTCATTTTTAAGAGCTTTTCAAATAAGTACTTATCATGCAGTTCTATCTGTGTACCTTCTAAAGATCAATAGAACAATCTTTTTTACAACAATCCATCAAGTGAGCATTTGTTGAAGTTCAATCAAGTTCAAAAGTTCTGTACTTTTAAACACCATCTACTGTAAAACTTCTACAAAGTTCTATAAAGTTCTATTAGGTAAAAGTAGTAGGAAGTACAATAAAGTTCTATCTGTAAAATTAAAAAGTTCTCCAAAGTACTACCAATCACATGCCATTTATAAAGTGAAAGTTCTTGGACATTCTATCAGGTTCTATCTAGAAAGTAAGTAGAAGGTCTATAAAGCCATCTTGTTCAATCAATCAAGTGAAAGGAAGTTGACATTCTAAAATTTTTTTTTAATAAAGTTCTATAAAGATTCTATCAAGCTTTAACTATAAAGTCAGAATAAAGTTCAATTTTTAAACTCTATATATGAAGTAAAAGATGTATAAAATTCGTCAGATTTTGCTTTTGCAGTGAAAGTTTATTGTATCCGTCTACTTACAAAATAAATGTTCTGTTTATAACTATGTAAGTTAAAGTTTAAATTCTATGTCTTTTAAATTCTCTGTGGTAAAAGCAGTAAAAATGTAATTAAAGTTGAATTAGTCAGGTTTTATCTATAAAATACCCCCAACGTTCAATGTATAAAGTGAAAGTTCTCTGGAGTCCAACCAAACACATTCTATCTAAAAAAAAGGAAAGCTCTTGGACATTCTATCAGTTTCTATCTAAAATGTAGGTGCAAGTCATCATGGCCTATTCATAAAGTGAAAGTAATATGACATTCTCTCAAGATTTATCAGAAAAAATGAAAGTTTTAATAAAGATCTATGACGTTACATAGTGAATATTCAGTAAAGTGCTATCTATGAGGTGACAGTTAAACTCAAAAGTTCTAATAAAATTCTAATATCTAAGTTTTATCCAAAAAAGTTTTAATAAAGTTCCATAACTTCATAAAAGTGAACAAGTTCTATCAAGCTTTCTATAAAGGGAAAGTTGTTAATATAAAAGTTCTAATAAAGGTCAATCTTTTAAACTCAATCTACAAAGTACACGTTCTATAAAATGTATCAAGTAAAAGCTCAATTTATCACCGCCTATAAAATTAATGTTCTACAAAGTTCTATCTATATTGTGAAACATCTATAAAGTTCTATACATTTCTATCAGGTAACAGTAGTAGGAAGCCTACTAAAGATGAAATATTCAAGTTCTATTTATAAAATTCTGCCATGTTCTATGTAAAAAGTTCCTCAAAGTACTCACCAAGTTTTAATCTATTTAACTCTATTCAACTCTATTGAACTACAGATTGTATATAAGTAAATGTTCTACAAAGTATCTCTCAAGTTCTGTCTATAAGGGAAAGCTCTACTAAAGTTTAATCGCTCAAGCTTTATCGATAAACCAAAAGTTCTACAAAGTATGGTCTATAACATTCTATCTATTTCTATCTATCTTCTAATAAAGTTCTAATAAAGTTGAATCCATCAAGTTTAACTTATAAAGTGAAAAAGTTAAATCCCATTTTAGTGTTAAATTAATGTTCAGTATGACTTTAATCCGTAAAGTAAAAGTTCTCCCAAGTTGCTCAGAAAATAATTTTTAGAAAATGAAAGTTCTATTTATATCTAGAACAGAAAAGTTCTTTCTACGAAATGAAAAGTATGGTGTGTTACATACTTTCAGCTTGTTTGTGAATTGGGGAATGGTATATCTACAAGAGAAAGGAGAAAGAGAAGAAAATTAAGGAGATATACAGTACTAGATCATTAGAACAGTGATGAGACACCGACAGTAACCCACAACTACAGCTTTAACCAGTGAAAGAGAGGCTGATAGTGAAGATCAGAGAAAATAAAATCAGAAATTACACAAATTCCCACCTAAATACAACAAGATAAGACCGACTTGGACAAAAGCCCAGACAAAACTGCACATACTTCTTTATTTAGTCTGGACCATATGTATATTTCTAATGTCTTATTTTATTTTTACTATTCTTTCATAAAAAATACACACTATCCTCTTAAAAACATGCACATGATCAAATATAACAACAAATGACAAAACAATACAAATTCCAAATGTGCCGGTACATTAGCATTACTATTTAAATCCAATTACTAGATTTATTTGCTAAGTACTGTCATTTAAAAACGTTGTGATTATTTAAATTAGATCATTTTGATCGTAGTCATATAATCAATAAGGTTATAGTTATGATCTGTAACTCTGAACTGTAAAGGTAGAAACAGAGAGAGAGGTTTGTTCAGGTCAGGCCAGAAGGCGGTTCTACAAATGCTGCTCACCGGCTCTTTTCCATCCATAGCTTCCATCCACTGCTTCCTGTTGGCCTCCGAGATGGCTTGCACAGTAAACGTGGGCCTACGGCAACAATAATCAATAATCAATAATCAATAATCAAACAAGGTGCCTGTTAAGGATCTGCTAGGCTGTTGCTACAGGATTTACATGACCTGGGATTATTCTATAGTTTATTTTACAGAATGGGATTATTATAATCAAGATTTTTTTTCTATGGTTCGGGTTATAGCATATGATTAAAATAATCTGGGATTATTTCTGTGGTTTGGTTTATAGTGAAGGACTGATATAAAATGGGATAATTTATAGAGTTTATTTTTTATTATGTAATTAACATAACCTCCAGTTATTTCTATGGTTCGCTTTATAGCAAAGGACTAATATGACCTGGGATTATTTCTATAGTTGTTTTATAGTGCAGGATTCATATAATCGGGTTAATTTTAATGATTTGTGTTATTTAGTGGGATTAAAATAAAATGGGATTATTTCTATAGTTGTTTATATGTTGTTTAGAATGGGATTAATATAATCTGGGATTATATCTAGAATTACTTTCATAGAATTGGATTAAAATAACCTGGGATTATTTTGATGGTTTGTTGTTTAGAATGGGATTAGATTTATTTCTATAGTTTGGTTTGTAGCAGAGGACTAACATAACCTGGGATTATTTGTTAAAGCTTGTTTTATGGAATGGGATTAATATAACCTGGGATTATTTCTGTAGTCCCATAGGTATTTTCATGGTTATTTAATATTAGTACATAACAGCACAGGATTAGTAGATAACATAGTTTAGTTTTTAATGATTACTGTTATTATTATTATTATTATTATTATTATTATTATTAAATACTGCAGTGTCAGCAGACGTCTTGTATACGAAGTGGTTCTGGGACAGGGACAGCTGAACACAAGGAGGTGGGGGAACGCTATCTCTCACCTCTCCTGTGCCTCGATGTCGAAGCAGAAGCGTTTATCGATGGACTCGGTTTTACGCCGAATACATGACTTCAGAGTGAGCTCTACAGACACCTGAGAGACGCAGAGGGAGGAATCGAGACAGAACAGATGAGTGGGAGAAACACGAGTATGAGTGAAAGCCCCTCAGGTTCCCCCCCTTTACCCCAAACCCAGTCTATCAGTCCAGTCAGGCTTGGTGTCTGAGGTCTTCTGCTTTGGTATTAGCGCTATGAGGCTAATGTCGCACAGTGCTAACTGCATGGATAGATCATCACACACTAACGTGGTGATCTGGAACAGTCCTGATGATGTGGTTTCTGATACTGTTTAATACAGTGTCCTCTATAAAGATGGACTGAGGTGTGGACAGAGGTCAGGTTTCCAGATGCTGCTCCTGTGTTCAGCTACATAACACTACTAGTTACAGTGTTAATGCAGATAACAACGTGCAGAATACACCGTACATAAAGCTAAATCAACAACCGTCTGACACCAGGCATGTTTTGGCTGATGGACTATATTTGAGATAAGAGTGGGGGACTGGGGGAGGTTGATGGGGGGAC
>JAVGWN010003261.1:0-10429 GCA_034552555.1 Semaprochilodus insignis | reverse complement strand
TCCCTCTTTCTCTCTCTCCTCTATCCTCTCTATCACTGTTCTTCTCCTCTGCTATTCTCTTTCCCCTCGACCACCTTCACTCTCTACCTGACAGGCTCCTGGTGTTTGAGGCCCAGCTGAAAGGTAGACGTGATGGCTTGGAAGGGCCTGACAAAGCTCCGCTCAGCAGAACATAAAGAACACGGGCTGCTACGGCGCTAATTTACGAGCATGGAGAACAGTCTTCCTCTGTGTTGTCATAGCTGATTTCAGCTCGAGTTCTAGCACGTTCCTCCAAACTTCCTCAAAGTAGCCCTGCCTGAGACAAGTAAAAGCAGGCATCCATTACTGACAGCTCGCAAAATATTTCATCACGATTGGGATACATTTCTTAAAGTGTCATTCCCAGATTCCCAGAGTTTCAGTGTTTAGGTTTCACATGTCACTGATGGTTATCGCGTTTTGCTCGGGGTAGAGGATCGTAGAAGTGCTTATTGTTTTCCTGTTGGAGTTCAGCTTTACTGTCAGTAAACAAAACACAAACATGGCTTTTAGAGTCCTCGCTATATCCTGCTTGTGTATACAGCTGCAACCCCCAATCAGAAAAAGGGTGGGACAGTATGGGAAACGTAAACGCGGTGCTTCATACGTTTAGTTTGACTCTTATTTATCTGCAGACCGTATGAACCCAAGATATTTCATGGTTTGTCTGGTCAACTTTGATCATATACATCCATTCCTGCATTTCAGGCCTACAGCACATTCCAAACATGGGGACAATTTAGTTTGGTGACTGTCAGGCAAAGGAAACACTAGGGCTTTGGGTAGGGTCAAATTTAATGGAAGTCTATGGAAGGAACAAGGGATGAATAAATGACACACAGAGGCGTGCAGGTAACTTTCTGACTATGCTGACTATGCAGAAAATATGATGCTCATTATTTTAGTAGGTTCCAGATTGTTACCAGTGTGAAGTCCATACGCCAGCCATGTCATAGTATGGGGGAGGGGGCATGAGTAGAAAGCCCCATTACCACTGAACACATTTTTGGAGCACCATGTGCTGCTTCTAGGCTTCGTCCTTTAGAGGGAAGTACATGCTTATTTGGCATTGGTGTGTAATCAGTGCAGGTGCTAGACTGGCCTGCCTGCAGTTTAGAACCATCTCCATTGAAAATGTGTGTCATCATAAGCTGAATAAATGTCAAGGGCACAACAACGTAAGCACAGCTGAAGACTTGTGCAACAAAGCCACTCTTACATCAAAGAGTTGGTCAGTTGGTCCAGATTTGGTGGATGCCTTCCTTCCCTGGCCTAATTCCGAGGAGAATTCCCTGTAGACTGGGATTTTATCCACTGCTAGTAGACCCGTATGACCGTACGCTTCCATGCACCTGCAGATTCAGCTACTTCCTTCACACTATGGTCTGACACGCCCAAATGCAGTCACTCCTTTTAGCCATTCATTAACATCTGCTCTGGAGCCATTTTCCACACATGGAACGAGACATTCCCTGCACTGTAGCACCTCTTCTCAATCTATGCATCCCGTCACTCACACCCCGCAGGGATTTATAGCCTCATCATCCTCATGTAGCAGTGCCATCTGCAGGAACCTGAAGGTAATACAACCTTAAGCTTGTCTTATTACAAAGAGATAATACTGAGGATATAACTACTAATGTAGTAAACGTTAATCAGGAGGTTGGCAGAGTAAATAAAACAAGATAAATAAATAAATAAATAAATAAAGAAAGAAAGAAATAATGAGTGTTTCAAACAATCACTGCTTTTGAGATCTGTCAATATCAGAGCTGGTGCTTCCTGAGAAGTATAAATAGACAATATCCTGACATGAAGACAAAAAGGTAAAGAATTGTTTTGAGCTTATTTTTCCCCCCACTTTATTTATTTTTTTCCCAGGATGCTCGGCTCTAAATGGAGAACTGGGGCTTGCTGTACTAAAGCCTCCCTCCTGAGCGCATCGGAGACTGTGAAAGCGAAAACTGCAATAGCGGACATCCTTCAGAGATGAAGCCCCTCGCTCCACCGGACCAAACACCGCAGCCTCTCTTTCTCCCAGCCGGGCGAACCTTCACAGCTTTCAGGCACGGCACAGGGGAACAAAAACAAAAGCATTATGGGTATCGATTGGTGCCATCTTCTATTTTCAGCTTCCAGGAAAACAAACTGCAAAAAAAAAAAACAGGCTTAAAAAAAAAAAAAAAAAAAAAAACACCTCAAAATATGAAGCATTATATAAAGAGAGACAAAGTGGAGCTGGAGCTGGAGTTGATCTGTGAGGCCATGTATTTAGGGGCTAATATGCTAATATGCAGTAGTGAAATCTGAGCCTAACAAACCATATAACACAGATCAGCTGGCGTTGTATGAGTTATATATGCTCGGTTAACGGTATACTGCTGCACAGTGAGAAATGACAAACATTTCAATTGAATTCTATCAAATTAACATCTCATTAGCCCACCCAGAAGGAATCAACCGACAGGAGTGAAACTTGGTGTGTAGGTTTGACATCGTGAGACATACTAATGATTCAAGTTTCACGCTCGACCTCGCATGTGACACAAGCAAGGACGGGTCTTATCTCTGTACCTGACTGACCCAACAGCCACGATTACAGACATCCAGCAAGCAGTGGTGTCCTCCATGAGTCATCCTGTTAGTGCAGCACCATTGGCAGACGGCTGCACCACGCAGGACTACATGCACACAGACCGTTACCACGACTGTCCTTAACACCACGTCACCGTCACCAAAGACTGCAATGGTGTCGTACCAGACTGTCATGGAGTGACTCAGAACGGCAGCAGGTCATCTTCAGTGACGAGTCCCGCTTTTGTCTTGGTGGAGACGACCAACGAATCCGTGTGTGGAGGCACCGTGGTCACTGCCAAGATGAACGGTTTGTTGTCACGCGTCACACGTCCAGAAGGCCTGGTGTCACTCCACCTCCACCCCTACCGCACCATCTGCAGGAACTGTGTGAGGATATTCAAGCTGCATGGGATGGATTAGCACAGGACACCATTAGGAACCTCTACAGCTCCATGCCGAGACGTCTGGCATGTTGGGTTAGCAAACACGGTGGCCCAACGCCATACTGAGAGACAGACTTCTGTATGTGTAGCTCAATAAATATTGATCATATCAGTCTAAATTTATCATCAGTTATTGATCCTGTTAACCTTTATCTTCCTTCCCAACAGACCTGCAATCCCACACCTCCTTCTGGGTGCAGCTGTTCTGTTTGATGACGAGTGTAATATGCTTTGAAATTAATTTTAAAATAAGAGTTTTGGAAAAAAGTGTTTCACTGCCATTGCTGGATTGGTTACGGCTTTATTATCCGATAGCTAGTTCAGTACTGAACAGCCCAAATCCAGCACTGGCCCTCTAGGGTGAGATTGAGCACCCTGCTCTGCTGTTATGATGTCTTTAGGGCTAACTCCTCACCACTCTGAGGCTCTAATAGGGGGGCTACGGGGGCTTACATGGAGAGAGAACGAGAGCGAGAGAGACAGACAGACACAGCTATCTAATGAAGACTTTCTGCTACAGGTGGAAACTGGACATCTCTTTCTGTTCGTCCTAATAATGGCTGCACCCCACGTCTCCGCTAACATGCCAGCACAGGCTGACCCGCACTGGGCCTTATTAACACTGAAACCCACCTGCCAGCGCCTGATTTAGCTCAAACCCAACACTTTCCCCCCCGAGCAATCCCATGCAATAGCTTGCTCAGACAGGCTAGTAATGCTGCATGATTCTATGTAATAGTGTCTGGAAAGCAAAGGAAACCTGTATGAATGATTAAGAAACGACAAAATTGAATTAAGCAGCTCGCTGTTCGCATTCCTTCCTCCTTCTCTCATCCCTCTCTCTTCCTCTCTTCATGAATGTACATCACTTCTCTCGAGGATTTCACGCTAACACTTCCTATGAATCGTGTAGTCATAAAGCAACATAAGTGCCTCCATGAGGCATTATATAGCATACATAACACCTTATAATACGTGTCATAAGCTTGTTTAATGTCTCTTAAGTAGCTCTAATGACATGCATAACACTTATCAATGCAACTTCATAATGTCAGGTTTCATAATGCCTTATAACATCCACCCATAAGAACACTGTAGACACTAATGCTGTAATGCACCATGTAATGCAATGCTTAATAGAAATTTATGGCAGGTTATTACAGGCTTTAAGTAAAGTGACACCATTCATAGAGCATTATAAGTGTTCTTTAGAGGCTCTAAGGGAAGTGAGATTGTCTGAACTGGTAACACAGGACATACAACATGACGGGTTGCTTGAATTAGCTAAGCTTGCAACTTATTGCATCGTTCATGCTTATAATGTCCTTATGAACCGATGTTATAGTGCATTGTGAAACTTAATACGATGAAGTTGCATGCTGTAGTTTAATGAAGTGTTATGAAGTAATAATAACTAATTGTAAAGATTAACTCAAGTTTATGCTTGATACTATAAGGCATTTATATGTGCCTTATAACACTTTATGAACGCTTTTACAAAGCATTATGAATACAGGATTCATAGGAAGTGTTATGGACTTCATCTTTAACCCGCATTACTCTGTCATTAGCAGTTACACAAAAAACAAATCAAGTCACATTGAAGTTGACCTCCACATGCTCCTCCCACAAGTGCATTCATTCTAGGGCTGTCAGAATGTTAATGCACGTGATGCATGTATAAATGATTAACATCACTAATTTTTAATGTCATTAATGCAGCATCATCTGCAGTGGTCCCGGGTGAAGCTCAACTGCTATTGTGCTATACAGAATGTTGTTATGATAGAGTCTGAAGTTAGTAGCTCTCACGCTCCAGTTGTTAGTTCTAATCTGTAATCTAAGCATTCCTTTTGATGTCAACATAAAATGAGATCTGGGCAAGTAAAATGATCTTATATGTAGTTTATCTACCTTAGAATTTTCATTTTGAGATTGTTGGAAGCTCATTCTTTTTTTTTTCCCCCCACTCAATCGTACTTGTGTTAAGATTTTAGTAACCCAAATTGTCTCACTATATTAGCAGATAGTTTGGCTGGTTTCAAGCATGTTTCTTAAAATAGGAAAAAAATATCTTCCAATATAGCAAGACAATTTAGCTTACAAAAATCACTTAAAACCAGTAAAAAAAATAAAATAAATAAATAAATAAATAAATAAATAATAATAATAATAATAACAACAACAATAATAATATATATAATGAGAATTTTAAGATGTGCCTTCCACCCAATGAGCACTAGAATAGGCTCCAGCACCCTCCATGACCCAGAAGGATAAAGCGGTTTAGATAGACGGATGAATGAATGAATGAATGAATGAATGAACCACTATAATCAACTAAAAGTGCTGCGATGAGAACAGCTGCTAGGGCATTGCTAGGCCGCAACTGTGGTATCCTCAGTGGTCGCTAATGTGTTGCTATGAGGTTGTGCAGGTCTCTCAAGTGGTTGCCAAGATATTCCAGGTAAATGCCAGGTTGTTGCTATTCTATCCCTAAGCTATCCCATTCATTCCTACTGGAATACCTTTTGTCAGTAACAAGTGATGGACTGGTGGCCTGTCCAGGGTGTTTCCTGCATTCCACCCAAAGAACACTGGGATAGGCTCCAGCACCCTCCATGACCCAGAAGGATAAGCAGATGAATGAAGAGTAAGATGAACGAATGAATTACAATTGCATAAAAAAAAAGGTCTGATCAAAAAGTTGTATACAAACACATCATTCCCAGTCAGACTGAACATTCCATAGTTGGAATGGTGTTGATCTCAGGATGAAAATCTGACAGAAAAATAGGAAGAAATAGAAGAAGGAGAATAAATATCATCGGATAACAACAGTGTTGCACACTGCGTCACTAATAAGACGCTCAACCTACAAGTGTCTTCCGCTACACCGAATGGGATGCTGGATTGTTGCCAGCATTCAGCAAAGCTTGTCCAACCTCTCAACAGTAGCTACAAACGGATGCATGTGGTGGGCAGAGCATTGACAGCTCAATTAGAAACAACCCAAAATAAATGCTCCTCAAGAACTCTGCTGCACTGCACACGTGCACACACACACACACGTACACACACACGTACACACACACACGTACACACACACGCATCCACCAACACATGCCTGAGAGAGTAAACGATTTTTGGGCAGGTCAGGTGGAAAGCCTGCAGGCTCCGCTGGGTGTCTGCGAGTGAGGGAGTGGGTTTAGATAAATGACCCGGGCCCCGGAGCACTGCCCTGGGACACGGCCCCAGCCTGCCCCCCTGCTTCTGCCCCGCTAAGTGGGCCATCACTGGGTTGCCGGGGGCACCAGCATATGCCACCAAATCCCCAGCGAGGCTGCGCGTGGAGTAAACAGAGACTCGGCTAATGGAAGACTGCCTGCCTCTGACCTTCAGCTGCATTCTCTGCCTCCTTCAGTCACTCTCCATTATTTCTCTCTCTCTCTCTCTCTCTCTCCAACTCTCAATCTCAATCTCCCCAAGAGCATTTGGGCTTTCTCTCTCTTCCTGTCTGTCTTCTCTAACTCTCAATCTCTACCTCCCCATGAGCATTGAGCGCTCTCTCTCTCTCGCTCTCTCTTTCTTTCTCCAGATTTTCTTGACTGGTTAATGTTGCTAATGCTAGCCTGTAGTGCTAACAGTTTCTGCCGCAACTGATATGGGCCCTCAGAGACATTAAAGCACTTTCTGTATCCCAAATGAACACATGCACACAGATAATTCCCAAAGTGGAAGTCCTCCATTGACCCTGTAATCATCTCTTGCTATGTTTGCACTCCATGCAATGTAGCATGGGATATACCGTAGCCATGTTGAGGACTGAAGATGCCGTAATCATCCAGTAATCAAGCAATTCTGCTTTTCTGCATCCCCCTTACTGCTGCACCCCATGACCCTGTGAGTGACCCTTATTTACATCTTGCTCTGTGTGACAGTCATGACAGCCAATATGCTAGCAATGATGCTAACATCACCTAAATAAATCCTATCAATGTTTCACTGCACAACTGCTCGGTTATCTCCTCATCCTCCTTAAATAGCTTTTCCAGACCTCGGTTTTCAGCAGTTCTTGCCACGACTGTTCATCTTCACATCATAGACCTTGATTTTGATTCTCTCTTGAAGATAATATTAGCCTCCGATTGGAATTTCAATTCAATAAGGCAGCAGTTGCGCACTAGCACCCGAACAACCATCTGAATGTAAGTGCTACAAGATTTAAGATGGAACGGAAAACAAGAATAAGAAGCTAAATTCATCTAATCTCCATCCACTGTATGAGTTATGATCAGTGTTCATTAGCTCACAATAAGTGTCCCAAAACAGACCAGACAGGTCATGGTTCGTCATGACTCACCTCAACAGACTGCCTATTAACTCTGTCCTGATGAATGTGCCTTATGTGGTTGCTGACCACTCCTAATTCCCATTGTGGCCGCACTAGAGGTAGGTCTTAACCAAGACCCAGTCATCTGAATGTAAGTGCTATGACATTTAAGGTGGAATGGAAAATAACAAGATGCAAAATTCAGCTTCATCTAATCTCTATCCACTATATGAGTTACGATTAGTCTTCGTTAACTTCATTAACTTTCCCGATTTCCCACTGGAATTGGTATATGATAGACACAACAGAAAGACATGTGACTGAAATGAAAGGAGAGCAAAGCCGATCATAAGCAAAATACAGCTGCAAGCCTTGGTCTCGAGACCACAAATCAATCTTGTCTCAGTCTTGGCATCCTTTGGGGTGGGTCTTGTCTTGGACTCAGAGTAAGGTGGACTCATATACTGTTCTCCGGGTTAGCTAAGAGCGATGCCTCCGTGTAGAGGAACTGGAAAATGATTGTTTTCAATCATTATTGAATAAACAGACCAAGTTTAAACACATAGTTTAAAAAATCTACTTGATACTTGCAGTTTTTGAGACTCCATCAACACCATTCCAACTCCAGAATGTTCAGTCTGATCGGGAATAGTGTCCTTGTATACAGCTTTTTGAAGCAGCTCACAGTTTTCCTAAAACCTTTGTTAAATTCTGTTTTTTTTCCCCATTAAGAATATATGGGTGGCAAAAGTACATGCCCATCTACTGTACTTCTGCTTGCCCGACAGACACGGTTTCACATACACTATCTCAGGGCAGACCCCCAAGCATGAATTCAATTTTGATCTGACCTGCACTCGTCTGTTTATCTTTTTTCTCCATCACTAGTTTCTCCCCTAGAGTCCCATTCATTTTCACCCCCACTGAAACCCTATTGTTGTCTTTAACCTACAGCCACCAAACTGCATGTACTCACTCACAGCAGATACCCAAACTCTAATCCCCAGACATACAGACCTGCACTCCTCTATGAGTCATTTATTTATCCCTTGTTCCTGCCATAGACTCCCATTCACTTTTAGCAACTGCTCTGTTATGCTCTAATTATTATTATACATGATGGATGTATGTGTGTTGTTGGGTTTATGTTTAGTTGACCTTATTTGGCGATTCTGACGGAACAGAGAATAACTTCACCATCATTTGCCTCCGGAAGTTGCACAGTAAACTTGGACTAGGAGTATAATAATAATAATGTATGATGATGAACTACAAATAAAATCCATTTTCTCTTTTATATATATATATACTCTGAAAAAAGACCCGCCTCTAGAGCAGCCCCACCTGGAAATTGTGAATGGTCAGTGACCACGTAAGGCACTTTCATCCGGACAGGGTAAATAGGCACTCTATTAAGGTGTGTCACAACAAACCATGACATGTTTATTTTGCTCTGTTTACTTTTTTGCCTTTCAAGTACACCACGTGTAATTCACTAATCTCACACACACACACACACACACACACACACACACAGCAGTGCCCCACGTTAAACTGGCATCACTTTTTATAATTACGGCATTCCCGCTTGAACTGGCACACTAAGAGCAGATAAACCTGTTATTACTATAACCGTTGTCCACTGCAGGCTCATTCCCGACACAACACATCATTCCCTATCGTGTATCTCCATGCTACATGCCTATAATTAGCCTTTCCCTTGTTCCAGAGAAGCCACATACTTCAGAGAAGAATGAAAAGAGAGGGATTAGTGAAAAGTGTAACACAGCTCTGTGTCTCCTCTGACTGTGACCGTATGTATGCTTATGCTTTTTTTTAACCCGGAATTTTGAAATATTGGTGGAATTCTGCTGAAACTGTAGGAGAGATATTCCTGAGGGTGTGTGATTGAACTAGGCCCAAGTGGTCCATCTCTCTCACAGGTACTCTTTGAAACACTCTACACAGCATCTCTCTCTCTCTTCCTGTCTTCCTCCCTCTCACTCTCTCTCTCCGGCTCTTTCTCCTTGTCCCACTGTTCTCCAGTACAGGAAGTTCATCTCTTTCTACCTGGATGAGTCTCTGCTCTTCTGGCACTCAGAGGAATGACCCATTAAACAGTTCACTGAGCGAGAGGCATACTAGACAAAGAAAGAAAGAAAGAAAGAAAAAAGAAGGAAAGAAAGAAAGAAAGAAAGAAAAATGAAAGAAAGAAAGAGGGAAAGCGGGAAAGAAATAAAGAAAGAAGAAAGAAAGAGGGAAAGAGGGAAAGAAAGAATGAAAGAAAGAGAAAGAAAGATAGAAAAAAGAAAAAGAAAGAAAGAAGGAAAGAAAGAAAGAAAAAAAAGAAAGAAAGAGGGAAAGCGGGAAAGAAAAAAAAAAGAAAGAAGAAAGAAAGAGGGAAAGGGAAAGAAAGAACGAAAGAAAGAGAAAGAAAGATAGAAAAAAGAAAGAAAGATAGAAAAAAGAAAGAAATAGGGAAAGAAAGAGAAAAAAGAAAGAAAGAAGTAAAGGAAGAAAGAAGTAAAGGAAGATAGAAGTAAAGGAAGTGGTGCGGTGTGCAGTAAAGGCCAGTGTGTAACAGATATACTCCGCACCGTCGTATCGGCTTATCGACAGAATGAATAAATCATATGGCCGTATTTGCTCACGTGGCTCGGGCAGTGGTGGAAATCAGAGTGAGCGGATGAGCTGTGGTGTTCCGCCAGGGATAGATGCGCTCCGGTCATCCCCAGCGGGCCGGCCGGGATAGTCCCCCACCCAGCCTGAATAAAATATTACTGTGTCACGCCATAAAGATAATTAATCCTGTCTCATCTTCCCTCCTCATGGTAATTAAATCTGACCCACTTATGTTTTAAGAATGCTTAAATAAACCTCACCAGCTGAGAGAGAACCTGACGCAGAGCGGCCGGGAGAACCCAGCGTTCCAGAGGAGCCGAGGCCCAGAGGCTGAAGCCCATCGGAACCGAGGACAGAGTGGCTAAAGTACAGCTTGGTCATGAAAGTTGTCTGTATGTCTGTTTCTCTCTCCTCTCTCCCTCTCTGTCTGCTC
>JAVGWN010003259.1:0-10430 GCA_034552555.1 Semaprochilodus insignis | reverse complement strand
CACACACACACACACACACACACACACACACACACACACACACACACTGTCATTAGGTCTATAGCTTAGTGTGGGTTTCCCTCTCTTCAAGTGCTCTTTCCTGTTTAGCTGGAACAGTGTTGGTACTGCCGTCTCGCTCGTGTAGGGCTCTAACTGCACAGTTAAATTTCAGGGTAATTTGGAGAACATTCTGAGATTAATATCTGATCTTAATCTGATTTGTGAGTGAGTGTGTGTGTGTGTGAGTGTTTGTGTGTGTGTGTGTGTGTGTGTGTGTGTGTGTGTGTGTGTGTGCGTGTGTGTGTGTGTGTGTGTTTATTTTCTGCTCATGATGCTCTATGCTGGTGGTCCACTGTTTATAGCAGCGGGGAATAATTACTTACAGAGGGGTACACCTCAGACTGAGTGGGGAAAGAGAAAGGGAAAAAGGAAGAAAATAAATAATGAAAGACAAGTGAGAGGTAAAGAGAGGGAGAGAAAAACAATGAAAAAGGGAAAAGGAGAGAAAGAGGTGAGAAAAAGCTTTAAAAAACAGAGAAGAGAAGAAAAGAGAATGAAGACTATTATCATCTTTATAAACCTCTGTATATATTTCTTTCTATCTTATTCTCTTTCTCTCTCTCCATGTGTGTTGCTTCATAATTATTGCACACACACACACACACACACGCGCACACACACACACACACACACACACACTCATCTGGCACATTTCATCTCATTTCCTCTCTGAGGTCATCCCTAATTCACACCCCTGAACTCTGACCACTGACTCCCCTCCACCCTCCCCCATCCCTCTGCAGCTCCACTTCCTCTTGGCTGTGGTCACTTCCTGTGTGTGGTTCTGGTTGGTTATGGTGGAAAAACAATGGCGGGCTGTATTTAGAACTGTAAGAACTTTCAGAACCGTTCCAAACCACACAAACACTACCACACAAACACTACCGCACTAACAACACTGCACAAACGCTACCACACAAACATCACTGCACATACACAACAGCACAAACACACTCATACAAACACCATCATAACAAACACACGAACGCACCTGCTTAAACACCACCGCACAAACACAGCCACCCAAACACCACCTAACAAACACTGCGGCACAAACACAACCACACAAACAGTACATAATCACCATCACACAAACAGTACCACACAGACACTACCACACATTCAACACTGCACAAACTGATGCACAAATCACATCACAGTGCAAACACCTCTTAGTTTCTTAGATATTGTACATTCATTGTATTGTTAAACCCCACCCCCGTTTACTGAAAGATGCTCTATAACTAAATATTTTTAAATTATTAATATTATTATTATTTTTGATGTTACATTGTTTCACTATATGGAAATACTATGTTTCATTCTGACAGCAATAATATAAATATGGCCTTTGAAAACTGTTTTAGGTCATTTGGTCATTTGATGTCTGATTTATAATACACAAAATAACACATATTAGCTGTTTTGTAATTCAAGAACATTTTATGCAGTTCAGTATGTACATTACAGATGCGGCACAATAAAGCAGATATTTTAAGTATGCTTCATCCATTGCAAGAACGAATTACATATTGTAACCCACCTGTACATGAACATGTGTTTTGATGTGTATCTCCTGCTCAGAGGTGCATGGAGCTGCAGAACCGTTCATAGACATGAGTATAAACGGGCACACAACTCTGAGCCTTATTTGGTTTAGAACAAAATGAACAAAGTCTGGACTGATACTCCACACGCTTTCACAGATGTGTCAAGGTCGTGGACAAAGCTTCGAGACTGACAGTAAGATAAACACAGCTAAAAGCAGGACCATGAAACTCTTCATATTAGTTTCGCAATCTTAAAGATGTAAAGCTTTTTCAGATTTGCTCAGCCAGAAAAGCGTGAGGTGGTGTCCTTCATGAGTAACACGAGCCAGCTCTGTGGCTCTGAGCTCATGTGATCGTATTGATTAGCATTTGAAAAGGTAAAGGCTGATCCCGGATCTGCTGGCTGTTTCTGTGAGATGCTGATGAATGTGGAGTCTGATCTATTCTGTTCAGACACTCTGATACCAACCTTACACATACACACACACACACACAAATGCGCACACACACACACACACACACACAGGCTGATTGTGTGTGTTACTGGGCATTTTTCCTGAGGCTGAAACTTTAGCCTCCTCTCTGCTGCTTTGTGTGGGAGAACAGAGGAAACCACGGAGAGAGAGGAAGGGAGAGACAAAAGACAGGAAAACTACACCAGCGAGGGAGAGAGAGAGAGCAAGAGAGCGGGAGAATCATAGATGAAGATCCCCCCACCCCCACCCCCCAAAGCCCCACCGTATGTGTGATAGCAGATGGTACTGAAGGTTTTCTTATATAAACACTGCATAAACTACAGTGGACAACATGCTGTCCTTCACTGCACGGTGAAAACAGGCCAACCTTGCATTCACTGCCGGTGTGTACTAATACAAGAAAAGTGTGCTGGTAAAAAGATGTTCTGGGGGTGTTTTGATTATGTGGAAATGGGTTCTTTGGCTGAGGTGACAGTAAATGTGAACCACAGTGCCTACACTGAGCTGCTGGACAACCATGTTTTGCCGTTGGCTCATCATCTTACCGAGGAACATAACATTCCTATCCCTGTATTCCAAGATGACAGCTCTTATGTTCATAGGGCTGTATATGTGACTGATTGGCATGATGAACATTTAGGAGCATTCACACATCTGGACTGGGCCACAACATCCGCAGATTCGAATCCTCTTGGAGATCTGTGGGACCACCTACATCCAGAAACTTAGTCCCGTACATGCCAAATCCAATCACAGCCGTTTTTTGAGGTTTTAACCAAACAAATAATAAACTTAATGTGGTGACAAGCAATTGACTAGTTTTATTCAACTGAAGTACACTCATCATCAAAAGAATGGCTGCACCCAGAAGGAGGTGTGGGATTGCAGTGCTGTTGGGAAGGAAGATAAAGGTTACCAGGAACAATAAATGATGATAAATTTAGACTGATATGATCAATATTTACTGAGCTACACATACAGAAGTAGTGTCTCTCAGTATGGTGTTGGGCCACCATGTTTGCTAATGCAACATGCCAGACGTCTCAGTATGGAGTTGTAGAGGTTCCTGATGGTGTCCTGTTAGAATCCATCCCATGCAGCTTGAATATTCTCTCACACAGTTCCTGCAGTGCGGTAGGGGTGGAGGTGGAGAGACACCAGGTCTTCTAGACGTGTGACAACAAACCGGTCACCACGGATTCGTTGGTCGTCTCCACCAAGACAAAATCAGGACTCGTCACTGAAGATAATCCGCTGCCATTCTGAGCCACTCCATGACAGTCTGGCACGACACCATTGCAATCTGTGGCCACGTTCACATGGTGTTAATCGTGGCTGTAGGGTCAGTCAAGTACAGCGATAAGGCCCGTCCTCGCTTACGTCACATGTGCGGCCGAGCATGAAACTGTCTCATGATATCAAACCTACCCACCAAGTTTCATTTGTTGGTTGATTCCTTCTGAATCCAGCTATTTGTGTAGCTATTCTTTTGATGATGAGTGTAATTACTTCAAATGAGCCATTCAATTCCATGAAAAAATATTTATTTGTGTATTCATGTGAATAAAAACAGTTTACTTGTTCCCACATGAAGTAAATTTTCGGGGTTACCATTTTTTACAGTGCAGCTGTTTGCTTTGTCCTGAACTGATGTTTGGCTAACTCTAACCCTAATTATCTATTAAATCCAACCAACAATTAGAAGCAGAGCCAAGCTGGAGCCTGGCAAGAGGGATTCGGTGCACATCAGCCTACCACGCTTCGATGGTGAGGACCTTAGGAAGCAACACTACGCATGACTGCAAGCAATCGTCCGACATCATGGCTGGACATCGGCCATCACCGAGATGCAGCTGTGCTTGGCAGCGGAGGCGAAAGCACTACACATGCTTGTGGATCTGCTGCTGGAACATGATGACCTACAACCACGGCCCTCCAGCGAAGGCTTAAGGGACAGCGGTTAAGTGTGCCGGCGGTGGAGCTGAGCACGATGGTTCAGCAGGCATATCCTGTGTTTGAGAAGATTGTGCTTCCTGGAGGAGCTGATGATGGCATGTGCAGCTTACCAGCCAGCCTTCAAGCAGCTACCACTGAGGCAGAGAGCACTGAATTAATCCGTGCCATGGAGATGCGGTGGCGAGCAAGACGATGCTAAGTGGTAGAGGAGCTTAAGGAGAAGGTAAAGTGACCCATGAGTGAGTGGCAGCAAAGTAACTGGTATGCTGGCAGTGCAGGAAAAGGAGACACCATGCCAGCCAATGCCAGCCAGGACGATCTGCCAGTCCAGTGGAGCATAGATGGGAAGCAGCTCATCACCAATGCTGACACTTGCTTGTTGGTGTCGCTGCTTCATCCAGGCAGCACACCTGACCACTGGGGAGCGATGACCTTCCAACTCAAGGCTATCACTGATGACTGAGTCGATGGGAAGCACAAGGTGGTTTCTGGTCATGATGGGGAGCCGAATCCACAAGCTCTGGCTTGCACCTATAGAGGATTAGTGCATTCTTGGTTTGGACTTCCTTGTGGTGAACGGTACTGTGCTTGACCTAAGGAGGGAAATGCTGGGCTTGGTGATAATGGACTTGGACAAATGAAGCTGGTTGAGGCAGTTAGTGGCAGAGCCAAGGTAAGGTTGGGGCTCCCTGGCTGTGTGGCCTTCGTTTCCTATGGGGGAAGCCATTAGTTAACCATATACCTAATGTATTACTGTTACTAGTAATGTTTGGTCATTTTTGTCATTTTTTACTTTTATGCATCATTTGAACTCAGCAGCTGCTGTTTACATTGGGTAAAAATTTCATGATGAATGGACCAGCAGAAATGGCCCAAAATTGTTATATAGTTCTGGAGATCAGAGGTGGAAGGAGAACCCGAAAGTGTCTCTAGAAAACATTCACTAAACATCTGTTAAACCCGACTTAACTCTTCTAATGCTGAATTTAAAGAGTTACTAACGTTGTGTTCAGTTCAGTTACACTAAACCTAAATGTCTATTACATGTAACTAGCCTTTACGCTAAGCCTAAACCTCCACCTGATTATTATCAGTATGAGCAGCTATAGAGCGGCTATAAGGGCCATCAAAATAAAGGTAGCACTTTACGGATGGGTAATAAGTAGGTAAAGATATGATAATTTTACGGTAACACGTTGTATTTAGTAATTAATTAAATGCCAATTTCCTAGTTCTTAGTAAATAATAAATCAGAAATTGTAGCGAGTGTTAACAAGGCCATTATGAAATAGTAAAATAACGGTAACACGTTGTACTTACTTAAATATTACCTGCTTATTTTATAGTTCTTTATGTATAATAAGTGAGCAATTGTAGTGGTAACAAGGCAGCAATGTAACAGAATAATGTACTTAAATATTATATGCATGTCTTCTAGTCCGCTTATTTTATAGTTCCTAATGAACATTGACACAATAATAATTGAGTACACGTATATAATATACAATGTTAGAGTTATTAACCCAAATCAGTGAAGCAGTTCTGCTGTAATTACCTGGTATCAGGGCTGTAAATTATGAATTCACTTGTATCTGTTTTATTTCTTACCCGTCACGTCATAACTAAATGGTATTAGAGCCGTAAAATGCAAACTCACATATTTCCATCTTGTTTCTTACTTACAACACGTCCCATCAGGTCATAACGTCAGTTCAAAATGGTATTGTGCTTCACATGTAGGCCCACCTGTAGACAAGTACTGTTACCCAGGAATAGATGAGACTATGACTGTCTCTGCTTTCTTATTACACATGAAGAACTATACAAGCAGGTCATTTTTAGACAAGTACAACTTGTTACCATTATTTTACCATTTCATAGTGACCTTGTTAACACTCACTAAAATTTCTGATTTATTATTTAGTAACAACTAAGAAACTGACATTTAGTTCATAATTAAATACAATTTGTTACCATAAAATGACCATATCTTTACCTACTTATTACCCATCTGTAAAGCGCTACCACAATAACTTGTGACCCAAATACAAAACAGAGTAAAAGTTAAAACTGTTTATTTGTTAGGCTGAGCTGGTTGTGCTGACGTTGTAGAAGTGCTGTATTAACACTGATATGTTAATTTTACTGTATTATGTATAGAAATTAGATAATCACACACAGTTCCCCTAAACTGACTATACAATACAGAAGTGCTCTTATTCCTATTAGCCACACAGAGCTGTACATATGGGAGTCTGGACACCCCACACCCACAGGAGGATGTGACGGGACAATGCGGCCGTCTCTAGGGCCTGCTGGTGTATTGTGTGTTATTACATGGAAACTAAGCTCTCCTTCCCTTCTCACAGACAGCGAGAGAAAAGGCTTTCTGTGCTGATGGACCCGATAAACTTTTAGCATTTGTCCGTATTATGTTTGGCTCATATGTATACAGCATATATAGATACACATCATCAGAAAAATAGCTGCACCCAGAAGGAAGTGCGGGGTTGCAGTACTGTTGGGAAGGAAGATTACCAGGATCAATAAATGATGATAAATTTAGACTGATATGATCAATATTTATTGAGCTACACATACAGAAGTAGTGTCTCTCAGTATGGAGTCGGGCCGCCATGTTTGCTAACCCAACAGTCCAGACGTCTGGGCATGGAGCTGTAGAGGTTCCTAATGGTGTCCTGTGATAATCCATCCCATGCAGCTTGAATATTCTCACACAGTTCCTGCAGATGGTGCGGTAGGGGTGGAGGTGGAGTGACACCAGGCCTTCTGGACGTGTGACACATGACAACAAACCGTTTATCTTGACGCTGACCACGGTGCCTCCACAGACGGATTCGTTGATCGCCTCCACCAAGACAAAAGCGGGACCCTTCTATTAAACACTCCTACCTTGCTGGTTCACCAGTCAGAAACGATAGCTCATCTGCTGCTACAGTTTGTGTTGTTCGTCCTGTAGTCCTTCATCAGTGGTCACAGGACACTGCCCACAGGATGCTGCCCACAGGATGCTGCCTACAGGACGCTAGCTGGATAGTTTTGGTTGGTGGACGATTTTAAACACTCCAGCAGCACTGCTGTGTCTGATCCACTCACATCATCACAACACAAATAGTGGCTTCTCCTGTGTCTGCTTCTTTGCCAAGAGAAGCCAGAAGTGTGATCGCACCCCCTGCAGCAGAGAGTGGAATGGTACTTTTAGGGTGGACGGTGAGCAAGGCATGGCCCAGCAAAAGATTGCGAGGGGAACAGTGCAATGAGGCTCAATGGCAGAGAAAAACAACAGTGGGAGCGCTGTGGTGAGCAACCTAGAGGACCTCAGCGAACACAACTGGTACTGTGACCAAGCATGCTCACACACATTGAGATAGACACATCAGATGGCCGGAAGATGACCAGACCAACTCAGGTCAGTCACCAGTGGCAGAGTCAGGACTCCTTGATGGTGCTGCTGATAGAGGTAAAAGTAGAGGGCCTCTGAGAGGAGTGCACTCAGGCCCTGCTGTGTAGGTCACTGGGATAGGTAATCTTTGCTATGTGGCAGCTCCCAGCTTGCAGAAGGGGATCTAGAAACATGGTTTAGAAAAGTACTCCACATGCTTTGCCTCCCACCTTCCTCGTAGGGACAGCTGTTGGTTGGTATGAGGTGTATCTATGTGTTGCATGTGTTTTTTTGTGTTGGGCTGTGGGGTAGTTGGTGGGGCATAGTGTTGTGTGGTTGGGAGTAACCTGCCTGGTATTCCAGTGGCTTTGTATGTGCCTTTCAGAAATGCATATCGTCTCCAGTTAAGTAAATTTTTTTTATGATGATTTAATGTGGGTACAACAACTCAGTGCTAGTTTTTGTGTTTGCTAGTCTAGTCATGCACTGGCTAGCTGCTCTAAATGAGCTAAAACGATCACAACAGAAGCAAACATTTAAGTCTGAAGTCCATGTCAGTTAAAAATCCCTCAACCCATCTCATTAGAGACACCCATAGCTCTTTTCCACCAACAAGGAACGGGATCTGTTCCGGTTCGTGCACTTAATTTTGAACCGTCCCACGAAATGGTTCGTGGCTGGCAAAATCAGTTTCGGACCAGCGGGTTCCCACTTGCCACTTACATCACTGATTTTGCTGGCCACGAACCAGTTTTTTGCGGGGGAAAAGCTAAGAACAGTTCGAGACTTTGTCACCGGTACTGGCACTGTGTCGGTGGAAAAGAGCTATGGGTGTCACCGCTGTTGCATTCTTGACTGTGCATTCAAGACTGTGGAACCCCTGACGTAAGTGGCAAGTGGGTGGCGCTGGCATCACCATGTAAAGCTGTTGATGCTGCCATTTTGCGAAAAAACAGGAGAATTAATGAAAACAATGAAAGCAGCAACCAAATAACCCATCTGTGGTGCTGATGAAGGAAGACGTTCCGCCATGTCGTTTTCATGCATGGTCCACCGACTTCTGCTTTCAGACTAAGTAGATGCTATGAACCACCACCAGCTCTGGCACAAGCACTGGCACTTTGTTGGTGGAAAAGAGGTACCAGTGGTCTGGTGAAGAACCTCGTCTATGTCTTATCACCAGTAGTTGATCGGTACCTGCTCTTTGGATAAAACCAAACATCTGGAATACCAGCACAAACACTCGCAGGTAATCTATACGCTCCGCCATCTTGGTACTACTGCCTACTACCGCTGTGCAGCGCCCCCTGTTGACGTTGATGTCATATTCTTTGATGTTCCTTGGCTCCAATGAAAGCTGGTGCAAACACAGATTGTTTCCCTGGATAGCACCATGGTTCTACAAAGCCCGAATGGAACCAGTACAGGAACCAAGGCTCTTTTTGGTTGAAAAAGAGCTACCACTGAATATTTTGTGCTAATGTTTTGCTCTGAGGATGGAGACCTTTCCGCACAGCTGGATATAAGTACTGCTTTCAGAGACGTTAGCTGTGGAATTAGTGAATGATAAGTCTTGCGTATGTGTGTACACACACACACACACACACACACACTTACACATACCAGTACACACTAGAGTAAATACGAGGGGCTGAACTCTGCAGGCTCTCTGCTGAGGAACAGCATGAGCTGCGTCTTTGTTTAGTCTGTAACCGCAGAGCAGCTGGTGGGCTGAGAGTGACGAACGGGCAAACAGTAAACAATCACACAAACACGTCTCACTGGGTGGGGTCAGAGTGCGGTCAGTGCAGGGCCCACCTGTCTGCAGGTGTGGAAGGTACAATGACACACCTGTTCTTGGCGCCATACGCACACTCTCACCTGTCTCGCAGGTACGCAGAGCAGCTCCAGCTAATCAGTTTAAACCAGTTTATTCAGTCTGAGCAGTTCACCACGTCCCTGACTGCCAGTTGACTGCGGCCACTGAGATAATGACCCTTAGCGTAGCCAAAAAATACATTCATTAATTCCAATTACAAATATTAAAGATTCATTAATAATTCATTAATAATCATTCATTTTTACCCCCTGCTGTCATACTCTTACTCCAGGGTGTCAAACAGTGTCAGGACCCACATAACCAAGTCTGTTAGGCCCTGTTCTGACTGCCAGCCCAAATCCGATTTTCAGATTTTGTTGATGTTTGACAGTCTGGAGAGTGAAAAACCACATGAAGTCCGATTTGCTACCACGTGTAAAGGTGGACTGAAACAGTGTTGAATCCAGAGTGACGGAGTTGCTGGGATTCAAGAAGAGTTTTGAACCGCAGCTTGACAGAGCGATGAGGGTGATGAGGGCGATGTATCCATCTCTCTGTCTCTCTTGTTCCTTCATCTTTCTTTTTCTCTGTAAAACATGATCTGTGTTTCTCTCTCCCTCTCTCTCTTTCTTTCTCTCTGTTTTTGTCTTTCTTTCTGTAACCTCTCTCTCTCTCCCTCTGTACTCTCTCTCTCTCCCTGTGTACTCTGTCTCTCTCCCTCTGTATTCTCTCCTTCTGTGCTCTCTCTCTCTGTCTGTACTCTCTCCCTCTCTCTCTGTGTCTGCACTCTCTCTCGCTTTCTGTCAGTATGCGCTCTCTCTCTCTCTCTCTGTTCGTACTCTCTCTCTCTGTGTCTGTACTCTCTCTCTCTCTCTCTCTCTGTGTCTGTACTCTCTCTCTCTTTCTGTCAGTACTCTCTCTCTGTCTGTACTCTCTCTCTCTGTGTCTGTACTCTCTCTCTCTCTCTGTCTCTCTGTGTCTGTACTCTCTCTCTCTCTGTGTCTCTCTGTGTCTGTACTCTCTCTCTGTGTTACTCTCTGTCTGTACTCTCTCTCTCTGTCTGCACTCTCTCTCTCTCTCTCTCTCTCTCTCTGTGTCTGTACTCTCTCTCTCTGTGTCTCTCTGTGTCTGTACTCTCTCTCTCTCTGTGTCTGTACTCTCTCTCT
>JAVGWN010003258.1:0-10431 GCA_034552555.1 Semaprochilodus insignis | reverse complement strand
TGCCTACTTACAACAGGTGAGTGACATTTTCAATGCTTCCATCTAAAGTACTGATACTATAAACTATATATCTTTAATGTTAATGAAATTACTGCACACTTTTTTCAGTGAACTGTGACGCTGCTGAGCTTCAAGTACAAACTGTGAGGAGTGGAGATGATGTCACCTTAAAATGTGAACAATACATGGACAAAAACAAAAGTAATTTAGCTTGGTACAAGCAGAGTTTAGGTAAAGTGCCAGATCATGTTGTGAGATTGTTTGGAGATGAAAGGAAACCCAGATTTGCTTCAGATTTTGATGATGGCCGTTTCACTGTGGATGAAGAAGTATTTAATCTCAGTATTAACGGAATAAAGGAGGAGGATGCTGGAACATATTTCTGTGGAACAGTGAAGGCGAATGTCATAGAGTTTGGATCTGGAACTCTGTTGGTTTTTGAAGGTATGGAGCACACTCTCTAACTTCACTGCAATATCTCAGACTTTTATTCCCATTTCACTCCAGTTCAGTATTTTATATAATATTTATATCTGTTTATTGTTCAAGGTCTCACACCACTCATCATTGTTAGGTGTTATTTCTGTCTGTTTATTGTTTTTATGAATTAATGTTAAAGCTGAGAAGATAGACCCCCGTCCTCTGACTGAAATGGTTATCAAGACCGGAGAGTCTGTTACACTGCAGTGTTCAGTACAGTCTCTTACTTCAGACTGTTCAGGAGAACACAGTGTGTACTGGTTCAGACACGGATCAGGAGAATCTCATCCAGGAATCATTTACACTCATGGAAACAGGAGTGATCAGTGTAAGAACAGCTCTGAGACTGATTCTTCTACACAGAGCTGTGTCTACAAACTCCTCAAGAGGAACCTCAGCCTCTCTGATGCTGGAACTTACTACTGTGCTGTGGCTGCATGTGGACAGATACTGTTCGGCAATGGAACTGATGTTCATGTACAAGGTGAGAACATTGATAGAGCTTCAGTTTACTAGAATCAACCTTTGTTTATGAATATATCATCTCTTATTAATCCATGGTATAACTTTTCTATCATTTCAGAAAACAACAGTTGGATTATTACCATCTTGCTGTCATCAAATTTAGTATGTGTTACTGTGATCATGGTTCTGATTGGAGTTCTACTTAAGACTAAACGAAAGGGTTAGTTATTGTTTTTAGAGCAACTGTATGTCTATTTCACAGTGACTTAAATCACTTACTACATGACAACATCACTTATGGCCATTATTTCTCTGCCAAGGTGCTACAAACGAACACCCAAGCCACAGTACCCAGGTAATCATGTCTATCATCATGTTATATTCACATGAATATGTTCTGTCCTAGAATCTGCAGTATATGTATTGTTATAACTGTCTGTATAAAGTATATTTAAATATTTATTGATTACAGATTAAGTGTACTTATAACACCTGCTCTCTGTGTCTGTAGTGGATTGTAATGACTCTTCTTGTAACTCAGGCTGAGGACACAGAAGTCTTAAACTATGCTGCTCTGAAATTTGTTAAGAAATCTGCTCCTCCACCCTCCAGACCACCGGAAAGTCAAGATGTGTATTCACAGGTCAAACATAGCTGAGGGGAAACGGGTGCAGGTAGTGTCACTTATGGCAATTATTGCCATAGTGGAATATTCATATTTCAAATACAGCTCAATCATGTGCAACAAGCAAATCTTGAGAGAGGTGTAGATATGGAGCAGGGGGCGGGGTCAAATGCATCTTTGTGACTTTGCTCTTTAAAAGTGTAGCGATTGTTTTTGGTTCATTTGGTTCATACAACCAGAGCTAACTCAGCTAGTAATGCAATACATGTAACAGAATTATATAATCATAATCACAAAAACATGACTGTATTCCATTGCAGTTACAGAAAAACACCATAATTAGACCACCGGGACGTTATAGAAATAATGTGAATAACAGTCGCATTACATTCAAATTCAAACTCATCTCCTTTGCTTTAATTTGCCATTTTGAATTTGGTTAAAATTTAAAGGTTTTTCTTTTGGGGAAGTTGAAGGGGAAGGAGGGCCATCAGAAGGGATTTCTAAAGAATCCCCCTCACAAGTAGCAGTTATTTTATTCAGACAATCTGTAGAAATTTAAGTATTATTTTATATTGAGAGTTTTCCAAATATAGCTGAATCAGACATATAACCTGGTTTACTATAATGTCTTAATTCTACAACAGCAAACTCAATCTAGGTTGCGTTTCCCAAAACACAAAGCAACTCATCATAGAACCAACATAGTATGATAGATCATCAAACACTAACCAACATCTAACTAACAATGATTTCCCATAAGCTTTTTTGGTAAACTGCCGCAATATCTATAAACAGTAGCCTAACTTTGCAGACGATATGGAAGTTCATGAGCAAGGCAGAAAATTAACCTCATGAAATGTCATTCAGCTCAGTGCATTATCAATCCGCTGCATTGTGGAGGATTGAGGATTCCTCCGATTAAAAGTACCACCACAGACAACAAAGCTTTTGGGAAAGGTACCCCTGATCTGACAGGAAACTCCTTTATTCTCATTTGTCGATACATAATGTTTGTAGTTTGAGCAGCTATAAATTTAACGCTGAAATGGGTCAACATTAATTTACTGTTCAGAAACATGAAAAGAGTCTTGCAGGTAAAAGAGTCTTGTGAAACCACATGTATGGTTATACAATGTTTTGGACCGCTTCTTCACTGCTTATGAGTGTACATGTCAAAGGAATTGTAAAGATCAAATTTGTCATCTTTATGTTTGAATTATTTCTATATATTATTCCAGTTTGGTTGTTTTGTTAAATGTGAGATCAGTGATTGTTTGTCTGAGACTCAGTATTTAAGGTAAAGGTCTATCACTCCCTTTGCCTTGTGTTTAGTTAAATACTTGTAGGAAAAACTCTAGTTTAAATAATTTTTTCTCTTGCATATATTGAATTGATCAACTTAAAAAGACAAGTAAAACTTGTAACCAGATTACATTACTTTAATTTAGCCTTTCTTTTAGGTTTAGGTTACAATAATGTTTTGTAACAGGTAATCAGGAATCTTAAACAGAATACATTCAGAATAACCATCTCAGCCTCGATAACAAGGTAGGCAAACCTGGTACCCTGTGTCTTAATAGACCTAAATATGCATGCAGTTAAACATAACAAAAACATACAGTTTATTACTATGTATGCATGCATGTTCAAACTATTTAATAGTTCTTTTAATAATGCATAATAATAAAAAGCTTGTTGTCAAGTTAATTTTGCATATTGAATAACTGTAATTGTTTATTTGCCCATTCCTACTAATATATTGGCAGTGGTAAAACTTGCACTGACCTCCAACAGTGGAATTCATTATGTGCATCATTGACACACATTAAATCAATAAGTAGTGTACAGCCTCGTTTATATATCAATTGCAGAAGTATTTTATGGTTTTGTGAGTAAATATTTGTAATAAAATCATTCATGATTCATAAATGAAACATGTATTGTGTGGATGTTTAATTACCTTCATCGTCAAAAGAATAGTTGCACCCAGAAGGAAGTGATGGATTGCAATGCTATTCGGAAGGAAGATGAAGGTTACCAGGAACAACAAATGATGAATTACTGAATGATGAATTATTGAGCTACACATACAGAAGTGCCATACACGGTGCCTCCACACACGGATTTGTTGGTCGTCTCCACCAAGAAAAAAACGGGACTCATCACTGAAGATGACCCGTTGCCTTTCATGACAGTCTGTCAGTCTTTGTTGACGTTGACGTAACGCTCTGCGTGCATGTAGTCCTCATCGTGCAGCTGTCTGCCAATGGTGCTGATACTAACAGGATGACTCATGAAGGGCATCACCGCTCGCTGAATGCCTGCAGTCATGGCTGTTGGGTCAGTCAGGTACAGCAATAAGGCCTATCCTTGCTCACACACGCAGCCCATAATGAAAATGAAAACATTCGCATGTCCCACAATATCAAACCTACCAACCAAATTTCATTCCTTCTGGGTGCAACTATTTGTGCAACTAATCTGTTGATGATGAGTGTAAAAGTGTATAAGTGTAATTCTCATTAGCACAAAACAAACATGGCGAGGGCCCGCCAAGCTGCAGGGTCGTTGTGCCCAGTCACCATCCAGGCGTCCTCCTCTGCAATCATTCCAGCATCCCAGTTCCTTTGGAAAGCCTCCTCAGCGACCAGGCAGGTTACTTCTAGCCTATACTTCCACTTGACAGTACAACACTTCTACCACACAGCCATTCAGAATAGCATTAACACTTGTACACATCTACACTAACAAAAACTCATTTACATGATCTTATTTACATGATCGTTCTACAGCAACAGCTAGTTTCACTGTCTTTAGTGTCAGACCTTTTAGACTGTTAAAACTGTTTTTGTTGTTTTTCTTCAGGGAGACTTTGATTCTGAGCTTGTCGCCTTCTTCACTGCTCATGAGTGTACATGTCAAAACTAAAAAAAAAACTACTGCAATTTTGTCAACTGTAAATTGGGAAGGCAGGTCACTTCCATACACTTCCACTTCCACATGGTAGGTACCTGTGTAGCAGTACTACTCCATAGCCCACCACAGAATAATAGTACAAGTAACACTGGTGCACATCAACAACAACGTATTTACATGATCTCCTACCACGAGTGCAGCGGTGCCAAGAGGCTCTATACGGTGCACACTGTCAGCGACAGAGTTAGCCAGGTGTGGGTTGCTATGACATTATTAAATTGTTTATTGAGCATTAGTAATTATTTAGTTACTGATTATGTTAATAGAAATCAGTAATTGAGTAACTGCACTGTTAACTGTTTAGTTTTAGAGTTCATAGCTTATGTACTGTACTGTTACACTGCTAATGAGCAGATAAGTGAGATTATTCAGATAATGAAGTGAGTAACAAGTACAGCTGAGTGAATCCCGTTATTATCTGTTAATTCATCTACTGATTTATTGTTATGTTTTCCTCCAATGTGCATTCTTGTGCAAAAGACAGTTCTCTTGGCTTTACTGGTCACATTCCTTCATCTCCACATATTCAGCTGCCTCACTATCCTCAGAGAGTCTTTTATCATTAATTACCCCCCTATTTCATATTACTTACACCTTACACCATTAACTGCTACTTCATATGTCCCGGCAAGTAAAGTGGTGATCTTCACTACTAATAAACTATAACAGAAGTCATGATTAAAAGCAGCCTGTACACACTTCACTGTGAATCACAGTAGAAACCACCTGGACATCCTGGTTAGGCCTAAAACACAGGCTGCTGGTTCAGTGACATATGTAGACAGTTCCTCTTATAGGCAAAATAATTAGTTATTATTAGTATCTGTTACACTGTCATCTTATTGTTTAATTAATTCTTACGGTGCCAAAATGGTTCTCCATGTAGAACAATGTCATGGAAACCCACTATTAGATCCCAAAACCCTGTCACTGGATGAGATGTGCCAGTGTGAAAGACTCATATTAGTTTAGTAAAAATGAACTGCTCTTGATTGCTCTTGATTGATCTGCTCGTGGTTAGTATATGATCCACTTGAGAGAACACAAAAACAATAGAGTAAAATTAAGATATCAGCAATTAGTCAAACCTTAGACATAAGTTTGTATTAATTAACAGTAAAATTATATTATTACTTGGGGAGACATAATAAGTAGTTGGGGAGAAGTAATAATTCATTAATAACAATATAGCAGTAGATTAACTGACATATCATTAATGGGACTTCTAATAACTTCTAATTACTGGTTTGCTCTTATGTTGCTCATTATATAAAACATTTTTTAAAATAAAAATAGAAGAACTATTAGCTATATAAAACACAAAAAGCCCCCTAAACAGCATGACAAAGTTGCACAACTATGGTTTTGGGAAATGCATCCCAGCATACCAACATCCTAAACCCAACATATGCTGGAGTATGCTGTTTTCTTTAACAGGGATCCTAGGTGGTATGAGTGCCCTTCCCACCCCCAGTTAAAGCTATGCCACGTAAATCAAATAACCAAAGAAATACAACTGCCCAGGAATAACTGTTATACATCATGGAGTCTGGATTTAACCAGTAATGTCATGAACATGAATTTAGAGAAGCCTGAAGTGCAGATACGAGTTTTCAGCTTGAATTCTGTAAACAGCAAAACCAGAAACACTACGAACAACTACACAATAGGTCAGTGGCCAAGATTAAAAGTCACTGTGTCTAAGTGTTTCCTGTTGGTGAGACTTGCTGTTCCAACAGTCAAATAGAGACAGAGATCAGAAACTTTGGAAACATTCTCTCTTATCTTCACCCCCACCCTCTCCTACACCCACTACAAGTTCCAGCTCAGTCTGCAAACTGCTAATTGCAGGATCTGATGAATTAAGAGTCAAATCAGTGTTTATTGTATCTGCTTATTAACAACAGATGCGGCTTAATTATCACTCGCATATTTCTTTAATGTGTGAGTTTGCGAGTATAATGGTGGGAAAATAAATGAGCTACTGTACTTTAGATCTCCTTGAACAAGTTCTGTTTGAACTCTATGGGCAGTTCAACAACGTCAGAACTTTAGTTGGTATACAAAATAAAATAAGTAAAATATAATAAATAAATCAGTTATAAACAAAAGTTTATTAAATATACCTAAACATAGAAGCATTATTAGTTTATTTAGTTCTCATCTGAAGTTCACTATCAAATGGTAATTTGTACTGGTAAGTTAAAGCACCATTTCTATGGTGTGAAGCAATACTGACCACATAGCAGTCATGGCAAAGCCAGTGAAATACTCTTCAGCAAAACTTTCATATGTTTTCAACAATGTTCATGCATAAAGACATGATATACATCTATAGCATTATAAAGGCTAAACTTGTCTAACAATCAAAAGAAACTGAAATTTGCTGATGGCCATCATCTCTTCACTGCACAAAACAACTACTGTACATGAAAGTGGTGCTCACTTTCAAAACGTCCAATCAGCTATGAGACAGGGCTGGTATTTCCACTGAATGAAGACATTCAACAGACCTCATTACCACACTGTCTCATCATCTAAGCAGCAACAATGATCATGCTCCTCACCAAACTTTGCCTGCTTACAACAGGTTAGTGATGACTTTGTATATATAAAACGTTTTATATATATATATATATACATATATATATATAATCATTAGTATTTTGGGTTTTGGGCATTTTGTATGTACACTATATAATACTAATGTTAATGGACGTAAATCACACTTTTTCTAGTGCACACTGACGTCTCTGGGCTTCTGGTACAAACTGTGAGGAGTGGAGATCATGTCACCATCAAATGTGAACAAAGTGTGTACAAAGACTATCAAACTCAGTATTTAGCTTGGTATAAGCAGAGTTTAGGAAATGTGCCGGAGCCTGTACTGAGACTGTTTGGAGATGAAAGGAAACCCAGATTTATACCAGGTTTTAATGATGGCCGTTTCACTGTGGATGAAGAAGTATTTGATCTCAGTATTAACGGCATAAAGGAAAAAGATGCTGGAACATATTTCTGTGGAAAAGTAAAGATGAATTTTGTAGAGTTTGGATCTGGAACTCTGTTGTTTCTTCAAGGTAAACAGTGCTCTCTAACTTCACTGTTCTCTCTGTAAGTTTGAATTCTGATTATTTAATTCCAGCTCAGGATTTTATGTTTACTTGTGTTTCATACCACTCATCATTATTAGTTATTTCTGTCTGTTTATTGTTTTTATGAATTCATGTAAAAGCTGAGAAGGCAGACCCCCGTCCTCTGACTGAAATGGTTATCAAGACCGGAGAGTCTGTTACACTCCAGTGTTCAGTACAGTCTCTTACTTCAGACTGTTCAGGAGAACACAGTGTGTACTGGTTCAGACATGGATCAGGAGAATCTCATCCAGGAATCATTTACACTCATGGAAACAGGAGTGATCAGTGTAAGAACAGCTCTGAGACTGATTCTTCTACACAGAGCTGTGTCTACAAACTTCTCAAGAGGAACCTCAGCCTCTCTGATGCTGGAACTTACTACTGTGCTGTGGCTGCATGTGGACAGATACTGTTCGGGAATGGAGCTGAAGTTAATGTACAAGGTGAGAACATTGATAGAGCTTCAGTTCTGTAATGGAATTTCTCTGCATTATAAAGTTTTACATCAGTTTACTAGAAGCAGCTCTTGTTTATGAATATATCTTCTCCTACTAATCCAAGGTAAAACCTTTCTATCATTTCAGAAAACAACACTTGGATTGTGTCCATCTTGACAACATTGAATATCATATCTGTTATTGTGATCGTAGTTCTGATTGCAGTTCTACTTAAGAGTCAACATAATGGTTAGCTTTCATTCTTAAAGCCATTGTAAATGAACTTCACCATCATTTATTACATGTCTTATATGTCTACATTACTACATTATGTTTCTTTAAAGGGGCTTCCAACAGCTGCACAAGCCACACTAACCAGGTAATCATGTCTGTCATCGGCATTCATGTTACTTCAGATGAATATGATCTGTCCTAAAATCTATAGGACCTTTATTAGTATAACTATCTCTGTAAAATAAATATTTACTGATTACACAGTTTATACTCTACTTGTCTACTTGTCTGCTCTCTATCATGGATGGTAATGACTCTTGTTCTGTCTCAGGCTGAGGACACAGAAGTCTTAAACTATGCTGCCCTGAATTTTGTTAAGAAGACTTCCATCTCCAGAACTCCCAGTCAAGTCATGGAAAGTCAGGACATGTATTCACAGGTCCCCCATAGCTGAGGGTAAATACTGGGATACTGTATTAAAACGTGTCTTGACATTCTTGAGCACTGCAGTGTGTAGCAAACTGAGCACGTTTTTATGTTTGAGAGTTACCAGGATGATTGACTTGGTAGGCTGTCTGTGATAATGTAAGAGATTTGCTAGTTTGTTACTTGTTGGAGGCTATAGGCTCCCTCTTGATTAAACAAGACCAGTGCTGTAGCTGTTAGCGATTTCTAGCCAATTAAGTAGGTCTAGCTGTTTTCTCATGTAACAGACTGATTAACTGATTGTCCTCTTAAACATAAAGCAAAGTTACTACATCTCTAAACCTCTGCTTGTGTATCTGCACGACACCAGTGTATGTGTAACACGTGATTCAGTCTTCTTGGTTAACCGAGTTCAGTGTCTTAACAGATTTGAATATATAAGCAGATAAACACATCATGGAGTAGATTACTCTGTACAGCACAAGCATACATGTTTAAACTACCTAATAGTTCTTTCAGATCCACAATTTACATTTATCCGTCATTTATCCATGAACTATCCATGAGGTAAAGAGCGTTTTGAAGTATAATGTAATAAAATGTTTATGATAATGAAGTGCATGAAATGGCATGCTATGCAAGTTGTCTGAATGTCTCATATAAAAGCTGAAGTTAATGACAAAGCCACTTACAACTTTGCATCCTACTTAAGAATTTTTCTAATGTGCTGGTGCGGCACATTAATGACATCTTTAATACCTTTAGTTTTAAAACATGATTATACCATAATCCATTATAGATACATTTTAAGGTCCATTGACTTCATTCACCCTGCCTTAACTCCAGGTTATTGTTTTAAACCATTATGCTGTTCCAATGTTAATGAAGCTAATGAAAAAGCCACTTCCAAACACTGCATTACCATGTTAGTATGGGATGTAGTATATATTATATATTATAGTATGAAAATCTCTACTTGACTACTTGACAAAAACACAATATTTGATATTTTACTTTTACCTAACTTTTGATTATTTTTGTAAATCTATTTAAATTCCAAATTTGATTCATATTCCAAATGTTCTACAAAAGCAGGGATGTGATCATCTTACCACTGTTTTGCTTCATCATATCTTTAAACTACGTAAAAGATGTAATAATCAGTTAGGGACTGTGAACATGACTGATCCAGGTAAGGAAGTGGATTTTTTGGCATTCTTCTATTATACAAGTCTTTGGCTGTGCAACACAATATGAAGAAATTACTGTTTCTGATGTGTGCAGAAATATTTACTGATGTCTGCTAAACAGCTAGCGCTGACAGGCATAATACCACACCTCAACAGGTGACAGTGAGTCACTGTAGCCCTGAGTTTAATCAGACATCAGAGGATGAAGAAGTAGCTGCACTGTCCCAATGGCACATTCCAACCTCTTGTTAATCATGTTGAAGGTGCTGTTAGAGCATTTAAGAACAGACAGCCAATGAAAGGAGGAGTAAACACAAAGATGGCTGAAGCTCTTAACTAGTGACCATTAGAATGATCACCACCCACCTGCTCTCAGCAAGAATCCAAGTTTGGCAGCAAACAAAAGAAGTGATATATATATATATATATATATATATATATATATATATATATATATA
>JAVGWN010003257.1:0-10431 GCA_034552555.1 Semaprochilodus insignis | reverse complement strand
ATATATATATATATATATATATATATGTATATATATATATATATATGCTGCAACACATCCCAAATCAGTCCAAAACTGAAACTACACTAAATGGTGATGGTACATTTTTCCACATGAAGTTAACGGTGATGTGTGTCACTACTCATGAGCCAGTTTTTTTTTTTCTTTTTCTTTTTTTTTTTCCTTTTTTTGGCTTGAGGCCTAAACATCTTGAGTAGTATAAACAGCCAGATTGTGCCATCATTTCAAGTCCTCTATTTTAGCTTTGCAGTGTCGGGAGTGGAGGACTTGTCCAGTGCCCCGCTAGTTTAAACACTACACTTTACATTAACCAGCTCCGTCCCAAAGCTGCACATCAGATGCTTGGAGATGCGGTCTGAAGTGCGATGCATCAAACACAGCAATCTCTTGAGAACACATTTGGCTCAGATACACTGCGGATGATCCAGGAGGACGACTTCATTTTAGGAAGATGGCTAGCAGGCAGCAAGCAGTTTTTTTTTCTTTGGCAAATGCGTTTAATATGTTTAACCAGTAAGTTTGTGTTGTTGTTTTCTGTTCTTTTTTGGCTGTGCCAGGTTGGCTAAAGGAGACCCGTGTTCGTGTTTGCCCATTGTGAGCTATGCCTTCACCTCCTTCTCCTCAGCTGTGGCTGAACACCTGGTGGAGAACGGCGTCGAGCTTACTGGAAAGAATGACCTGAACTTCGTCGAGACGGTTTATAAGGTGTGTACGTTTTACTTATGATCTGTGTGGTGACGACAATTTAGATTCATTTATTTTATTATATGCCTTGAATAACTGCCCTGAATGTGAACTGGAGTGTTTTATGACTGACAGAAAAAAAAAACATAGTCACTGGCAAAAGGGGTTAAACACGTGTCAAAAAAGATGACATGCTGTAACATGTCAACTTCTTCTTTTACTCAAATACTGACCACTGATAACACTAGAATGTACTTCTTTTAGACACCGTATTTCAGTAAGGTTTAAGCTAGATTAATGACCGCAAAGCATTTCTTATAAACCATGAATTTGCAACCAGCAGTGTACCTGAGCCGAGTCCATTCTTATCCTCGCACGACTTCTTGTTGAAATATTTCACTTAGGTACCCAGGTAAAAATGAAGTATATTTTAATGTACTAGAAATGCACTTTAATACCAGCAAGTACATTTCAAGCACATTATTGTTTTGTGCTAAATACAAGTGCAACGTGTATATATTACAAGTGTAATAATTAGAAGTAATAAATAGAAGAACTTGTCTCAAAATAGTACAGCTAAGTACAGTTAGTATAGTATATAGTATATATTTATATATATTTAATAGCACTAAGGATTATATTTAGCATACTAAGTGCACAGTTAGTATATGAAAATAGCACAGTTCAGTACATTAATTATAAGTTCAAGGAAGTATATTAAGTGCACTTAAATTAAGTATACTTCAGTGTACTTCTTTTCTTCTGAGTAAGTAAATATGGTGAATCACTTGTGTAATCGCATTAGGCATTCTTTTGAACTAAGAGAAAGCACCCAAGCTGCATCCACATACCGGTTATACAGATCAATAAAATTGTTAAGCATTTTTTAATGGACAGAAATATGTAGCTAATACCTATAATATAAATAAACAGACCTGGGTCCACCGCCAAAGTAACGCCTATATGTGTGAAACCACTTTATTATAATCCAGATAGCGAAAAATACTGTGATATAAATTTCCGTTGACATCACCACCCCTACATTATACTGAATCTAAGATAAAAGCATTTCGTTTCACTATGCTACTTTGTTCTGGAACAGGATTTATATGCTCAGGCTTTGTGTCGTCAGTCTTAATAGCCTTATCTTCAACCCCGTGGCCTTGTCCATGCACTGGGAAGTTTTACCCCTCCTATCTAAACCAGAAGGCTCTCCCAGAGAGCAGTGTGATGCGGAGCATCTGTAGCCTATAGCTCTATCCAGCTCCACTCATCTCCACTCCAGCTTCACTCAGGCTCTCCGCAGGCCAACTACTTCTGAGCAATTACTGTTTTCAGTCCACAGAGGGGGAAAAAAAGAGTTTTTCATGTTGGTCCAATCCATTAGATATGAGCTCCATTTTGTGTGCACTAGCACAAAGCAGATGAGCTGAGGAACATTCTCCTGTTCATTGACCCTCCGTGCGACTCAAGCAGGGCTTTGGCCCTTCTCCCAGCCTGAAGAGTGGCTACAGTCTGTTTGATACATGGAGGAAAGAAGTGTGCCGGGATGCAACGTGCCATCATGACATCCAGAGAGCTGCAGAGGGCAGTGAAGGCATTTGCTCTGAATTAAAGGCGTTGTAACAGGAAAGCAACATTTAGCAGTGCTGTCATACCTTCCATTTCTGCCTTCCTCCTGTGTGCTGAAGCGGATTGTTTCTATTAAGCTCTTTCCTGTGATTATTCCTGGTTGTTCCCCAAACTGCCTCCTCTTTTGCCAGAGTAGGACTAGTAGTTGCATATTTCCAGTAGAGAATTATAACACCTCGATTGCTAATTGTCAGATGATTCTTTACGCCCTGTCCCGATTGTTTAATGAGCTTTAAAGAAGAATGCATGTCTCTTCCTTTAGGTTCTGCGTGATCTCTTCAGTTATAAGCCCCTGCTGACCAAGCAGCAGTTCCTGCAGTTTGGTTTTGCCGAGAGAAAGGTTGGTCTTCTCTGTGACATCATTGGCTTTGTGCTGGAGAAACACAAACAGCTCACAAAAGGCACTAAGGTACTGATTGTCTGGTTTGATTTTATTAATAAATGTACTACATATTAAAGAAAATGTCAAAGAAAATCATTGGATTTCCAGTCCTAATTTAAAAATAACTTGATTTAACTTTTCAGCCCGTTAGTCCACCAAAAAGAAGACTGCTGTCCCGTAGTGACTCAAAATCCACGGAATTGCCATCGCACAAACACACACAGAGGATGCCAGCTCAGACTGTAAGTAAAATTTTAATATCAGTAAATATTAATATCCTCAGTAACAATCACATAATTGCAGTATTAAAAGTTATGGCAGCATGTACTAGAACCCAGCACAAAGGAATGCTATGTTATAGAGATTCTATTTTGGTTAAGGGGTGTTAGCCTGTGGATTTTTATGGTCACTGCCTTTAGAAAATTATGACTATATACAGTATGTCAATAAGTCGAAAGTTTTGTGATGAATGTTGTGTCTACATTGACTAATTAATGATTACATCATGTAAGGCTGAAAGATTAATCGTTTTAATGTCAAAATTGCAATTTAAAAGAGTGCAATTTTCAAATTGCAAGAGCTGCAGTTCTTTACAATTATAGTCTACATTACATTACATTTTAAGTGGGAAGATTTAACCTGTCAACACAGAGCTTGTGAATTGCCTTAAGATGATTTAGACCAATTAGAGGCACCCAAACCTTCCATGTGTCGTGGCATCACAGCCATAACTTACTGGCAGTCTGGCACACTACATTCAGGGTTTAACCCTTAACCAAAAAAAAGGATATTTTGATGCTGAAAACAACAGGTCTGAATCTTGATTCATAAAAAAAAAAAGTTGCATCTGAAATCGCAGCCACAATATTAGTCAGAAAAATCTGAAGATGTGATATTTTTCCCATGTCATTCACTGCTAACATAATGATTAAAACACAGGAGAAGAGAACCCTTTGAAACACACAACATGAAAAATCTGTGATGAAGCCAAACCCCACAGAGTGCATTTCTAGACTTCAGTGAGCTGGAGATACTGATCCTGGAACCTTGCAAATTTGTATCCGACTTGCCGGGATGCTTGCCCACAGCTGGGCTACGGAGAGCCTGAGAAATTCAGAGCACCGTAACTCATTGATTGAAGTTTTATATTATAATTTACATGTTAGTAAATTCTTTCGTTATGGGATTTAGTGTGGAGTATTATGTGGTATTATGGCTGAGTGTTCTGTTTGTTTTGTTTTGTGCAGGTTGTTCTGAGCAGGCCACTGGTGGAGAGGCACTTGGGCAGTACCACTCCAGCACAGTACAGCGTCTCACCTGACAAGCCGCCCCAGCACAAACGGGAGGTAGCTGAGGAAGATGAGGAAGGAAAAGATTCTTCTGACATCATGAGCCCTCGACCTGCTGCTCACATGGTGCGAATCTGTATAAATTGCATTCTTCACATTTTCTCTGCCACTAGCTCACCCACCCACATATGCACAGATTCATTCATTCAGGGACACTTTGTTTATTGTTTTTCGGGATTGCACCATCTGCTGTCTGCATGAGCCAACTACTGTCTGTAAGAGCATCTGCTGAAGGAGTGAAATATGCCTAAAAACGGCAACATGTCCGACTGACAGCAATTAAACTTAGGCTTTTAGTCAGTTAAAACACACACAAACATGTTCTCACTTGTGCACGATTTCCTGCAGGGAAATGTGTCAGAGCACATGTTAAGGGCAGTGGAGACAGGTCTGCAGGACTGCGTGTGCAGACTGGGGCAGCAGCTGACTCTACTGGATTCAAGGTTACAGGCTCTGGAGAAGAGCATGGCAGGGAAGATCACTATAGAGCGTAGTGATTGGGAGAACCTGCAGAGCCGTGTACTGCTGCTGGAGACCAGACTGGCATTGACTTCAGCACAGGTACTACAAACAGCTCAAACTGAACAGCCTATTATAAGTCTAGCTGGACCGAATCCTGGAGTTGCTCTGCTCTGCAGATTTAGAGTTAATTCTGCTCTAATTTGCTATGGGTACTTGGCAGTGGAATTGATGACAGAAGTGGACAATCACAGATTTGATGGTGTTCTGCTTGGGGTAAATGACCACAGAGTGTATATATATATATCTATGTTTGTCATTTCATGAGTAAAATGTTGATTTGGCATTTAAGAACTAAATATGTAGTTGTACCTTCTTTGTAAGTCTGTTTGTGAAGACCCCTATAACTTTTGAAATGCTCTGACGTTTAACTTACTATTGAGGGTTTTACAGGGTGACTTGCAGCAATCACACACCATATTTTAACAATACACAGTAATATTATATCTTTACTTTCATTTAATATGTATTTTTTATTTTAATAAGAATCTGACATTGCACCATTAACTTACTGGAAAAAGTAAAACAAGAAATATTACATATGCCATAACAATATGATATTACTGCCTGAGGTACATTTTTATTTATTTATTTATTTTTGTTTTATAAATATGATACATTTGGTAAATATATAGTAATTGTGCATTACAAAGTGCAAAAAATATATAAAATTATAATGTGCAAATACAAATATTGTGTTATCACATTTCTATGTGTACCTTAAGCATTTTCTCTAATTCCCTGCCTGTGAAGAAGCTCAGTATTATTGGTGAAGCCAGTACCTTGTTTGGCTGTTCAGTATTTCATCAAAGTTATCAAGTGTGCTAGCGGAGGATTTAAACACATATATGCGTTTGCTGTGGCCATCAAGCAGAAATCTGGAACCAAACCTCTCTCTATCTAAATAGCTCCCAACTGCTTTATTGAAAACATTGCTGTTATGTTATGCAGCAGTTAAACAATAGTATGTTATTTTGTCCATTTTGTGCAGCCCTAGTGAGTATCGTTTGGATTTCTTAATCTGTACAGGATCCAGGGAGAGCAGGTGGATTGAAAAATCTGCCATCTGGTGAAGAAAAGAGCTACTTTATTGAGGAGACTGGTGAGGATGGCTCAGACTGGTTACTTTAAAGTCTCTGTGATATATGGGGACATGAATTCTCCTAACAAAGATGCGTGTTTAGCTAAGGGTTTGGGCTAGTTTAAATGACATTTTATGTTAAAGATGTTTAATTTTCGGGTATATTATGTCTTTTTTTATTTCTTTCTCTTTTTTTTATTGCTTTTTCAATTTCTTTCTATTTTTTATTCTTGCTTTAATTCAGAGTGGTTTGCTTCCTTCTAGAGAAATTTAGTCAATATTGTTCACCATGTTGGTGATAGGAGCCAGACATCTGACGTATTTAAAGCCTCTAACAGCTGCATTACAGAAAAAAAGCCATGTTTAGACCTAAAACATTTTTAAATCCGTTAGTGTCAGTATGCAGTGAGTTGTGATGCAAAATATAGCCTAAGGAAAGCATATTTTGTGGTCTGACACTATTTTCCGATATCACCACTATCATCACCGCTATAAACTAATCTAATTCAGTTAGTTCAGTTCTTTACAATGAACCATTTCTATTAATCCACTCTGAATTACTTTATCAGTGATTGCAGTATGCAAAATGTGAAAAATGGGTGTAATTCCCCGAAAATGTATATTCTGTGATTGTTTATTTGAACACTTATAATTGTCCTTTCATGCTTATCAATACTTTTAGAATCAGTTCCCCTAAGTAGTTCCTTGGTGGTGGTACACTCAGCATTGGACAGTAACAGTGCCTTATATACATCAGCCAGCCTGCCACCATCATCACCAGAGGTGAGTTTAATTTTGTCCATTTAGCAGTCCATAAATATCTGTACGTCTACACTGCGTGTGTCCCAATGGTTGGTGTTGGATGATTAGTTCTGCATCAAAATAATAAGCTGGATGGAACTCTGTTAATCACTTAACTGTTAATCACACAGTGCATAACCTTTCTGTGCAAACTACAAGCGATGACATGATAATGTGTGAAATGTTTGTCATTTTTGTTCCCCCAGAAGCTCTGAAAATGAAAATGCTTTACATGAACATCATTTCCTGCATAAAATTTGGTTTATTGATAGGAAAGATAGATATTTCATGTATGTTGCAACTTGTGTACTTTTGGTTTTCCTGACTTCTCTATAATTTATATAACCTACTAACATAGGCGTTGTGTTTATTTAATTTTTGATTTCATTCATTTTTTTTCCCTTCTAAACCGTTACGCAAGACATTACGTTACTTAGTCATCTGGAGCTGTTTGAGCACTGTTATGTTTACAAAGTCTCTAGTCTTTTATGAAAATCTCTCTCCTTAGGAGCTTAAAAAGTGATGGATTCCTTTTAAAAATGCTCTAATTTCTTCTACATCACAAACATTTTGACAACTGTAATTAAGTATTAAACAGAATTTCCATTCCATAGCTGACCAGCTTTTTGAAGCATTGCATGGTTTTAGTTTTCAAGCTCAGAAAATCATATTTATTTTTTTTATTTATTACATTATTTTGTTTGTTTGTTTTTTGTCATGTCCTGTTGTTTTCCTTTTTAGGAGAGTATTAAAGAGAGACTGGAGAGAATAGCCAGTATGTAAGTAAAGTTGTGTATTTCTTAGGTTTCTTTCCCACTGTTACTATGTATTGTTTCCATACATGCTCATCATAGTAAAGTCACCCCTCTGTCTTTTTTCCCTTTTTAGGATGAAGAATACATCCAGCCTATTGAAGAATATAGAGCCCACAATATGATTGTGTGGAACTGTGTCAGTCTGTATTCAGCACATCCAGATGAATGTAAACATGTAGGTGTGAAAGGGACCTCATCAAATGGCCAGTAGGTGTTGTTACAGTTAGCAATATTTATTTATGTGCTTTTTGTATGATGTTTACTATGCGTTTTGCAAAACATGAGTCAATGGACTGACAGTTTTAGAAAAAGAAATAGCTGAGGTCAGTATTTTATCAAGTTAATGATTCCAGTATGATCCGTTAGAGCAATTTTTTTTTTCAGTTGTCAAAATGTTTTTTTACATAAACCTGCACTGTTATAAACCTGCATTATCCCTTCATTTGCTGTAGCTGTATGTCAAGGTTTTCCAACTGTTGGCTAATTTCATGTATGGATAAAATGTGTGCCTTGTCCATTAGATGTCACTGTAACCCTGACCTTGGGTGCCTTTATTGTGCCTTTGCTGCCCTCTGTGGTCCACTTTGTGTATTGCCACAAGTGTATTAAATGGTCTGATCCAAGGGGCAAAATCATTTTGTATTCATATTCCGTTTCTACATTACTCTGGCTTCCAGATCAAATAAACCATGTACGCAATAATAATGTGATGCCTATGTGTAGACTATTAATATTCAGTGTGTTCATGGCTGCGGATGTGTGCGGATGAATTTTTAATTTCATTCAGCGCTTGTTCTTTTTGCAGTGAGTATGAGAGCTAGAGGAACACTCAGATTGAGTGATGGCGCCCATGTTGATGATGGTATGCAGGTTCAGGTCTCTGTGAATAATTCTGTGTGTGTGTGTTGTACATTCTGCTTCAGTGGAGTCCTAACACACGGGAGTGTAATTAAAATTGCGGCAGACGTTGTAGCCCTGCACCTTTATGCACACTCTCAGCTGGAGCCCCAGAGTATGTTCTGTAATGGTTCGTGGAGGATTCTCCAGCTTTTTAATTAAACCTCGCAAAGCCCACTCCACTGTTTGCTTAAGCCTCGATTCGAGGTATTCAAGCTCTGAGATTTTCTAGGCAAACAGTTCAGGAAACGTGTTCTTTCCTGTCCCTTTTCATGATGTCCAGAATACTAAACACACTGGAAGACCTATTTTCATGCACACGTTTTTGGAACAATGTTTTTGGAACATTGGTTTGTATTTCAGTGTATTTCATTCCATTCTTTGTGTATGTGAAGTCAATTTATTTTTTTTGGTATTTAATTATTGATTGTGTGTTCTTGCTAATATTAGCTTGGTCACTTCCAACTTGACTTTCTGATTAGCTAGGGTAGCATAGTCCAGCTCCGTAGAATAACAGGCAAGATTCTAAACCTGGAATTATAATCTGCTGTCTCTAACATTAACATTATGCAAAACATGTTCAAACCTGCAATCTGACAGTTCCTGCAAAGGAACACATTTGTGTTCAAATTTGCTCAGGGATGAACTGTATGCAGTGGCCCACATCATTAGATGATCTTTCCTTTATTCAATGAACTGTTAATATAATGATTTAATATTAATATATTTCCAGTAATAATATAATTAAATCCTGTAATAATACAATTTGTTCAACCAAATCTATAAACACTAGAACATACAGAACAATAAAATACAACAGTAATATCCAACTAATTGTATTATGTAGCTGATTATTATTGTTGTGGTACATAATGTTGGCTTGTAACTGCCCTTCCCCTCCTCCCCGGTTTACCTTGTTTGCAGCCATAATGTGTGCACACGTAGATTGGTTTAAGTTACCTACATTAATGCCTCATTATAAAACCAAGACATGATTTATTGCAATATACCCACTGACCTGCAGTTTCAATGAAATGGTGATTTGCATTTGCGCAATCAGAGAGAATAACCTTTGGATGGCCCAGTAGCCAGTTATTACCTAAGATGTTTTCCTGATTTATCGGGTTTCAGGTGTGCACTGAAAGCACATCCCAGTCCTGCATTTTTAAAAACAAATACAGTTCAGTCATTCAGAGTTTCCCCACACCTGATCATGATTGAGCTCAAGATGTTGTCTGTGTGAAATTATAGACACTCTGGTATATTAGAATTTGTGTGGTGTGAAGGTCTGAACTGTGTACAGTGTTTAAAAATAGCCAATAATTCAAATCAGTATGATATACAAAACAATTTCAAAAGAACATTTGCGACACCAGGCTACTGCACTCAAAAATGCATATTATTAATGTTACTTCATTTAACGGGAATAAATATTAGATTTCACTGTATTGCAAACTCTGTAGCGGCCAGTTAAAATGTCCTTTGGATTGATGAACTTTCGTTCAGATGGCAATGACCTAACCTCTGTAGCAGCAAGTGAAAGTCTCCCTTGGACTGACAAACGTACTCCCTGTAATGGCAAATAAAAGATCTTTTTCACACTGAGCAACTCTAATCCAGAGACGAGAAAACAAGTCCCCTGGACTGACAAATTTTCTGTCAGATTTAACGAGTTAACCTACTTGGTGTCAAATAAAAAATTTTCTTTGAACTGAAAAACATTCTCTCAGTTAGCACAAAACAACCTGTGCAGCAATGAGTGAAAATTATATTCAAATTTCTACATTTACTAAATGTTTATGTAGCGATATTCATAGATATGCACACAAAAAAAAATTAAGATACCAGCCCACAATTCCCATACAAACACTGAGAACAAACAATGTTTCTAAAATATATGCAGTAATAGTTTATTGCTCTGTTGTGATTGAGTTCATCTGAGTCTAAATGTCTTTCCTGGCCTCCTATCACAGATTTTGTAAGGTAGTTGAAAATAATTATATTGTTCTTGCCTTCGTGTGGCCTATTTCATTATATTAAATGTTAAAGAAGCATACAGAGTTAAATACAGCAGAAGTGCACTACCTAGCAATTCCAGGCCATCATTCATACCTAGAGAGAAGAAATGTTATTCTCAGTATAAGTCATAATCAAAGCATTTCAATACATACATCTATGGATGTGGACATCTGTTTAAGGCATTACCTTTAATTTAGAGGAAGTTCACAGAAATAAGCTTTTTTTTTTTTT
>JAVGWN010003256.1:0-10433 GCA_034552555.1 Semaprochilodus insignis | reverse complement strand
CTCTCTCTCTCTCTCTCTCTCTCTCTCTCTCTCCCCATCTCTCTCTCTCTCTCTCCCCCTCTCCCCATCTCTCTCTCTCTCTCTCTCTCTCTCTGTGTTTTCTTTGGGCTGTTGAAGAGCACATTGAAAGATCATGTGCTGTGGGTTAGGTTTCCCACCTACATCCACTGTTGCGTGAGACGCCCCCTTTGGCCTGAAGTTTTGTGATTAAGTAACTCCAAATGTATTGGTTTGAAAGGGCCACGGCACTTGTACTGCATTTATTATATTAGCAAATAATGTTTAATATGGTAAAAAAAAACCTGTCGTTTACTGAGTGATACGATCTAGTTGGTTGCTGTTACATATGATCATCAGTTCTCAATTGTCACGTTTTCTTAAACTTATACGGCAGAAAACTCTTAAACAAACCCTTTCATCATTTAAGCGCTCGCTCTGGGGTGGAGCTTCCTAGTATTTTAGCAGCTCTGCTGGTTTTTATGTTCAGGAGATCTGAACTGCAGACGGGCTCATCTTGGACCTGTACACTTTGACTACAAAGCCACTCTGTTGTAACACATGCGGTATGTGGCTTTTTCTTGTTGATACAAGGAGGCGTGTCACTAAAAAAGACTCCTGCTAGATGGTACAAAATAAGTACGTACCCCTCAGCATTAGTGGTGATGTCACAGAAGTTAACTGTGCCTTTGGCGCTAGCACATCATCCATTATTTCCAAAAGCATCCTGAGAGATCAGACCACAGCACACATTTCCACTTTATAGGAGTATGACTCAGATGAACTTCACCCCACAGTGGTTGCATCTATACATGTAGCGACAAACTGAGGTATTACAGAGCCTATGTGGTAATACAGTAGCTGATTTATAACTTGGAGTCATCTGAGGAATCAAGGTCGTGGGTATTCAGTAGTGCTCGACTTGGCTAATATGTGCTAGTGCAACAGCTCAAGTAAAGAGGCTGGTGGAGAAGACTAGTGAAGCTGAGGAAGTGTGTATAGTATCCACCAGCTAACAAACACTTTCAGCACTACATATAACCAAGGTCATAGTTATAATGTGTAGGGATGCACCGATCCGATATTAGGATCGGNTGCGATGTGTTACCCTCCTAACGCCCGACCAGAAAATAAATATCATTTTTCGCGGTACTTCAGCGGCGCGAGTGCACTCGGAAGAGGGGGAGAAGCAACAGCCTTGAGAGGCTCGAAACCTTCTACCGGCTAGTCACAAGAGACATGCGCAGGTGGCAACGTGAACTCACGACTGAGCAACCAAGGGCCGGCACTCTCAGGCTTAAGTTGCGTGAGCTGCAGGTGTTAGCGTTAGCCACTTAATTGCTTATTGGTTGCCCTTCGTCTCCCCCTAGTGGCCGGAGGTGGATCTGCAGGAACCCGAGACCTTACAGTAGACTTGACTTACGAACAGGAACACCAACATGGAGCGAGCCAGAGAGTCAGCTGTAAAGCATTGATTAGGTCAGTCCTGGTGCCGTACGTCGCTCCAACATGGTGAAGTATACGGTTTATTCATTCAAAAATGGTACCAGATCCGTATCGGGTATCGAGAGATATGCAAAGTTTATGTATCGGTGCTGGTATTGGAACTGGAAAACCTGGATCGGTGCATCCCTAATAATGTGGTAACGTTTTTAATGAACAGTACTAGTAGGATTTGTTTGTTGTACAGCTAGTACATTTCACATATTGTGGTAATAAATGTGGATCACTATATAATAATTTCTATGATTATCATATATAAGCATTTGGCTGTGCCAGTAAAGTATATTTGGCACAAACTACAAAATCATGCAGGTTGCACTTTGTGGGAAATGTAGGTTTAAATGGGTTTAGATTTAAATTGGTTCAACTGCCTCTTTGTGCATATGGGTCAATAGCTCATACTGTTAGGGAGAGTGGAGCCCCCCCGCTCCCCCCCCAGGTATAAGTGGCTTTATACCGTATATCGTGACACATGAACACTGTTCTTTGCTGTGTCAAATTCCAGCTCACCAGTGTTGTTCCAGTATTGACTGATATTATCACCTAGCCCTAATTTGTATGTGCCGTTGTTTACTCCTTTGTGTTATAAGCCTTTCTTAGTAAACTGACTGGGTTTCCATGTGTGCTGTGTGCTTTGTTCTCTGCACACAGACTCCAAAACACATAAGTGAGAAGATTTAGTGAGAGAGTGAGCACAGAGTACAACAGCACATAACTCGGATCCTCAGAAACCTTCCCCCACATCGTTAATCCCATGGAGTCAAACCAGAGTGGCATTGTACCTGTGCTGGTCCTGCTATGTGCCTCACCTTTGCGGCTGGGCTATGTATTATTCCCCAATACTGACACGCAGTAATTACAAGTGATATGCTGGGAATTTCCTTTCTTTTCAACTACACTATGTTGCCAAAAGTATTCACTCCCCCATCCAAATCACTGAATTCAGGTGTTCCAATCACTTCCATGGCCACAGGTGTATAAAACCAAGCACCTAGACATGCAGACTGCTCCTACAGACATTAGTGAGAGAATGGGTCGCTCTCAGGAGCTCAGTGAATTCCCGTGTGGTACTGTGATAGGATCCCACCTGTGCAACAAGTCCAGTCGTGAAATTTCCTCCCTACTAAATATTCCAGTGGGATTATAACACAGTGGAAGCGATCGGGAACGACAGCAACTCAGCAACAAAGCGACACGAAATGGTAGGCCCCGTAAAATGACAGAGCCGGGTCAGCGGATGCTGAATCACGTAGTGTGCAAGGGTCACCAACTGCAGAGTCAATCGCTACAGACCTCCAAACTTCATGTATCTTTCAGATCAGCTCAGGAACAGTGTATAGAGAGCTTCATGGAATGGGTTTCCATGGCCGAGCAGCTGCATCCAAGCCTTACATCACCAAGCGCAATGCAGAGCGTCGAATGCAGTGGTGTAAAGCGCCGTCACTGGACTCTAGAGCAGTGGAGACGTGTTCTCTGGAGAGACCGATCACGCTTCTCCGTCTGGCAATCCGATGGACGAGTCTGGGTTTGGCGGTACCAGGAGAACGGTACTTGTCTGACTGCATTGTGCCGAGTGTAAAGTTTGGTGGAGGGGGATTATGGTGTGGGGGTGTTGTTCAGGAGTTGGGCTCGGACCCTTAGTTCCAGTGAGAGGAACTCTTAATGCTTCAGCAGACCAAGAGACTCTGGACCATTTCACGATCCCAACTTTGTGGGGACAGTTTGGGGACGGCCCCTTCCTGTTCCAACATGACTGCACACCAGGGCACATAGCAAGGTCCGTAAAGACATGGATGAGCGAGTCTGGTGTGGAAGAACTGGACTGACCTGCACAGAGTCCTGACCTCAACCTGATGGAACACCTTGAATGGGCAAAAATTCCCATAAACACATTCCCAAAGCTTTCCTAGAAGAGTTAAAGCTGTTATAGCTGCGAAGGATGGGCCGACATCATATTAGACCCTATGGATTAAGAAGGGGATGTCACTCGGGTTTATATGCGAGTGGAGGCAGACGAACAAATACTTTTGACAATATAGTGTAGCTCAAATGGGGCGTAGTTGATGGCTACTTCTGTCTATGCAATGCAAGCTAACCGTTGTTTTCCTAATGTCGTTCATATCCAAGTAGAATCTTAATAACGTAAGGTTCTTCTTTTGTTAAAAAGCTGCCAGCTTACACAGCTGCATGTGAGGAGAGCAAGGAAGCAAACTTAGCAGTGCAGTAAACCCAGTGGACCATCTGGAAAAGACTGGGGACTTGATAAAGTGTAATATGCAAAGTTTAAATAAGCAACAGCACAAGGGTGAGTGAGCTGCGTATAACTACATTTCGGATGAGTCCTCATGAATTCTTCAGATCTGTACATTTGTACATTTTCTCCTGTCTGCTAGTACTGCATGGAATTGTCTATTTGTGCACTCATAAATAGAAATATCTATTATTTATATTTATATAAATATAACGTATGGTGTGGATGAGTTGTGGACCACGTTTCATGAAATTCCCATATTAGGATTAGCAGGTTTTCTGGGTTTGTCTGAAATGAAAGAGGAAGCTTCATCAAACAGGCTGCAGTTATTTTTCTCTTCTTCATGATCATCCTTATGATGATGTGTTACATTGTCTTGTTGGGCCATGCTGCTACATTTCGTAACCACATGGAAAGGGTCACCCAGATGTTAAATTGAACAGTCATGTGCAAATATTGTTTCAGGTGGACAGTGAGTAGAACGATAAGACACACTGCCGACTTGGCCTGAGCTACAGTCGTGCAGCAGAGTGTGATGTTCTTCCAGGAAAACCCAACTCTCAGTTTTCATGCGGCCACACACACTCGCTTTGCATCCTCACCTGGCCCAGTTAAAGCAGAACGTAATGCAGCATATTTTATCTTCAACTATGAATTTATTTTTGACAATTGTATTTATTTATTAATTTTAACTTTTGATTTTTTTATTTTTTGCATAAAAAAAAAAATCTTCCTTACTTGCACTCCAGAAAGCCTATATGGATCATTCTGTTGAATTGCTTGAAAACTAAGAGTTCAAGAAAGTTCAGAACCTATTTTGGACTTTTGACTGACTTTAAGCTAAAACCTTTTATTTAAATGACCCTATACCTTTAAAATAAAAGCCTACCAAAACGATCATAAGACTACAGATATTAATCAAATGCTTCAGTAGTGACTGTTTTGGTAAAGGCCATTAATTAGATATTTTGAGCAGAACTGCAAAAAGCTAACCAGTACAGGACGGGCAGTTTGAACAGTTGTACGGGGTGGAATGGGGGAACAAAGTACTACAGTGTGTAATTGTAAAACTACACGGTGCACCTGTATGATGAATGGAGCTGATAAAAATGAGTGTAGACTGTCGACAGTTTGATAGAATGCTTTAGGGGGAATTATTGTACTTCATGTATCAGTTCTAGATCTGTATCTACCACACTTTTAGGATCTTCTCATATGTTTCATTTCAGACTCAGATTTGTATTTTTGTTGTCTTTTCTTTCTCTCCTTTTCAGGTAGTGGTGCCGTGTCTGTGCGTTCACAGATATATGGCCCCGGCTTCTCTATAGCCTGCGGGGTGACATGTTGTGGTGATGTCTTGTGGTGAATTATGTTGGAGCGATACAGTTTAAGGTTAAACAGTTAATCTCCCAAGTCTCCTCTGTGAACGTTTTGTGTTTCTCACAATGGTGATATTAGTCTTCACTTACTTGTTTTCCACACCCTGTTAGCTTCACACATGAACACACATGTTGTGCTTTTGCTTAGCAGACTGCTTGAGCGATGAAACCCACTAATATCCCAACCTGAATGACACTGCCAAGGCGGACCTGACTGACCAAAACAATCCACGTATACAACGTAGACAATTAAGTTTTAAATTAATTATTAAATTAGAGGTTTAGAGATGCCCGAGCAGGCCCTGACCAGTGTGAGGCCCCAGGCTTCTGGGCGTTCCAGACTCCTAGCGTTCACGCACAAAACATGAATCCAGTGAGTGCTTCTCTCACATGATGCATGCTGTTTGCTGTACATATCAAATGCAGTGGAGAAAAATGAAAATTCAAAGGCACATCAATTAATGACAATGAAACACATTTTAATTTGTTATTATAAGCAGGGCTAACATTGGCTAGCTAACTAAACTAGGAGCTGAATAAAGGCTTCCCTCAGGCAGACAGTGCATGGTTCCCAAGAAAAAGTGAATTTTACAAATCCTAAAGCTTAATTCCTTAAGACTGCCTCAATAGTCTTTCCATCAGTAATAGTCTTTCCATCAATTCCAATTTAGGGTGGGACTAACTGACGCTAGCTAGCTAGCTGTTTATTAACATGGCAAACTTTTAGATTAGATTAGATTCAACTTTATTGTCCTTGTGCAGAGTACAGGTACAGAGCCAATGAAATGCAGTTAGCATCTAACCAGAAGTGCAAATACAGTATTATTTACATAAAGTGCCGTAGTAATAAATATATACACATAATATAAGCATGTCTATGTGCAAATATATGTATGTGAGAGCAGCAACAAATGAATGTTTGAACTGTAAGAGCAGTGCAAGTAGACCGTCTGTACACAATAAAAAACTTAGCTAACTTTGCTTTGAGCGTCTGATGGGAGCTATTACTGTGCAACAGAAAGTATTCATTCATCACGTTACCGGTCTTTTTCGACATATTGGCTGGCAGCTGCTGTGTTGTTAACTAATCTTCGCATTTACATATAATAATCACATTTTCACTTACTCCCTACCCCAGCCCCAGCCCCAGCCCCACTGAGAGGAACTGCAGTAACAGGGGATCGTTACTTTAGGAGTTGTGCCCGTGGCGTACCTGCCTTAACCGAGAATCCAACCTTCAGTCGTTTGTATGAGGAGATATATTCACTGTCTGTTTCAGCGAGTGAACCGAAAGGAAAGAAATCACAACATTCTAGTGACTACATGTGCATCAGTACAGATAATACTAATTCCATTTAAATGATCTCCACTAATATATTGACGGCTTATGTCGTGCATAGGAGTCCCCTCTAAGTAGCCCGAGATGTGAATCCTAACACTAGCCTAACATTAATACCTTTAAGGTCGAGCAACAGCTGATGTCTCAAGTTGTGCCTTTCTGTGGTTCCCAACCCTGCAGCCAGACATCCTAGTCAGCCTGTCCTGGGAATTGGCTCGTTTAAGTCACAGAGAGAGAGAGAGAGAGAGAGAGAGAGAGAGAGAGAAAGCACAAATACTTCTGAACGTTACTGCAGGAGAGAATAAGGCTAGTGAGTGTAGGAAAGTTCAGCAAGTCTGGTCATCAGGGTTTTTAGGAATATAGACATGATGAGCAATAAAAAGGAACTGTTTCCTCCCTTTCTGGTGACCCCAAACAAGGGCACAACGAACTGCGGATTGATACCAATTTGCTTTCGTCTGAGGGAAGGCATTCAAGATGGGTTATACAGAGAGTGAGTGAGAGAGGGAAAAATGCCCCTGGCTCTGGCCTGCTCACGAGAAAGACAAATGTTATGACTGAGGAGTTTTATTTTTCCCATAACTCTTAAAAGCCGCGGTTCTGGTCACAGGCTCAAATCTTGGGGAGCAGAAGAAGTAAAGCCAGTGATCTAGTGCCACGCGTTCTCTCGTTTAGTGTTTTCCTCTTCGTGAAGGAAGTGGTGCTGTTCGACACATGATCTCTCGTCTTCGCTCCGGTGTTGCTTTTCTGTCCGCTAGCAATTTAGGAATCAACCCATCTCAGAACATCTCCGGGTTTGATATCGAAACCTTCTCCACTCTTACTGACCTTTCTCATTTGACACATTCCGGTGATGAGGAGCGACCGAGGGATCGTCTGATGCGTGTTAGTCTGTGCCTGTCAAAGTGCTCTAAGCAGCAGTCTCAGGTAGAGCATTCTGGGAAGGCCTTTTGTTGTCATTCCCAGTGCTGCTGAAGCATGTGGGAACTTTTTTTTTTCTTCCTGGGGAGGAACGCCTGTCAGCTGGAAACAGGGCACAAATATCAACTGCAGGAGCCCGTTTGGCAGGTTGACCAAGCCCTCTCAAGATAATTGCTTTCTATTGTTCTCTTGGTAAAATGCTTATTGATGGTAATTATTTAGTATCTTAGCTACAGTGGCAGCAGTTGGAAGTTTCGTCGCTACAGGCCTTAGTTTACCTTACCTGTTTTCCTTGCGAATGTTTTTCAGCTTGCTAGTAACGTAAGTCTTGTGTACAGGCAGAATTTGAATGAAAGAATGAAAATGCAAGAGTGTGCAAATACTTGGGGCAGTTTTCTAATCAAAATAGTTTTTTAAGCTTCGGAGATTTTACTGTATTTTTATAGCACAGAATGCACATGCAGTATACAGTGCAAGAATGCTTAAAGCTTCGTACAGTACAAGCCCAGATCAGAAAAAAGAGACCCCACAATGTTTCCTACGTTTACTTTGACTCTTATTTCGTTACAGACAGTATGAACCCGAGATAATTCATGTTTTTTCTGGCCGGCTTCATTCGTTTGTTAATATACAGCCATTCCTGCACTTCAGGCCTGCGATACATTTCAAAATAAGTTGGGATGGTAAAGCGCTTACCACGTTGTAATGTTGCCGTTTCACTTTGTCACTGAGAATACCGAGCGATAAAGCATTTCAGGTGTTATTTTGTCCCTTTTTTCTGCAAACATGTCGTAAGGTATGCTACGGTACAGGGTCGTGGTTGTTGCATTTGTGATTCAAAATTCTCCACACCTTCTCTGTTGGGGAAAGATTAGGACCACAGGCAGGCCATAGCCTCTTCCTCCGCAGCCATTCCTTTGTAGTCTGTGCAGCCTGTCGTTTTGTGGGGTCTGGAGAAGATGTGTTCTTGAAGGCAGCGTTACTGTTGCTCTAAGATCTCAAAGTACTTTTCTGCATTAATGCTGCTATCACAATTCAATTCAACTTTATTGTCATTATACCAATACAGGGTTGTTGTACAGTATAACGGAACACAGTCAGTGCAGTTACAAGAATATATGTGTATAAATAAGAATATAAGTGTAAATAACATTTGCCAAGGGCACCGACAGAACCCCATACCAAAACAGACCCCGATTTCTGGACTTATTGCTGAAAACACTCTTACTTTTTTCATAATCTGACATCAATACACCTTTGCATTGTGTGATGTGCATCCCAGATGCCCTCAGAGAAGTTCAGAGAAGTTGACGCCGCTTCTAGAAATGGTTAACATAAGACTTCTGTTTTGCACAGTCGAGTTCTAAGTGGCATTTGTGGAAGCAACTCCGTATTTTAATAGCTAATACAAGGTTATAATTTATGTAATTTAATAATTTAATTAGCCAAAGTAATATCATGCCCATGTGGTTATATTAGCTATTGTTGAATGAGGGAACGGAGATCACGGGTTTGTGCCGCTGCCCTTCATGCCCTGATATTCCTCCAGATTCCTTAAACGATGATATGCATTGTAGAGGTAGAAATATGTAAATCCCTTCCAGCCTTTCTTCGGAACACTCGTTTTTAAACATTTCAGTATTTTTCTCACACATTTGTTAACCAACTGGAGATCCTCTGCCCATATTCGCTCCTCAAAGACTCTTAGATACTGCTTTTGTACCAGTTCATGATTACAGTCACCTGTTGACATGACCTGTTTGAAATCGCCTCATTATTCAGTGTTTTATACCTCATTACTAGCCCTAAATTGCCATATTTGCAACTTTTTTTTTTTTTTAATTGTGTTGCAGGCCTGAAATGCAGGAGTGGATGTATATTAAGAAATGAAATAAGGTTGACCGAAAATAAAAATATGAAATATGGATTCATACGTAGGCTCATAGTGTCTGTAATTAAGTAAAAGTCAATGTAAACGTAATAAATACTGCGTTTTCTGTTTCCATTTTCCATACTGTCCCCCCTTTTTCTGATTTGGTGTTGTTTTTTAACTGATGGTTGGAGATGACGGATCGTCAGGCCTGCTGGTGGGTTTGTATGTGTGTTTGAGGTATTGTCAGTGCCTTTATGGTCTGGTACAGTTTCTCAGAGTAGACTCGGTGTCTGGCGATGTGTCCAAGGCAACGGAGCTGATGGATTCCCATGCCTGTTTGCTTGTTTACAGCGGCTCCAGCAGATATCTTGCATGGTTCTCCAGAGCCCATTTCTCACCAACAGATTCCTCTCAGATTAGGCAACACTGGTCTGTCTTTGCCCCAGTTTGCTTTGCATTCCTAGAACAATGACAAACAGAGCCTGGTTAGTAGATTCTTCTCTCTCTGACTGGTGCCTCTTAAATTAAAACAGAATGAGTGCATAGCTGCTGCTCCTGCAACAGCGGGCTGAATTAAGTCATTTTGCTGGCCTCTGGTTCAGGCAGCACGATGAATAAACGTGGATGGATTCTTTACAGAACTAGTTTCATGTTCCTCTAATGATACAAGTAATGAAAATAGTAGTTTTTTACTTTTTGCTTTCCAACATGGTGTGTTTTAATTGTTTTCACTAAAAGTTGGATGATTGAGTTTTATGATCACAGTATTCTAATTCAACGTCTTTTGATATCCATACACATCTGTACAGTAGAACAAAATCAGTTTGAGGTATTCTCATGTATGTAAGACTGTAAGTCAAGTCAAGTAGTTTTTTATTGTCATTTCAACCATATACAGTGTGTACAGTACACAGTGAAACGAAACAGCGTTCCTCCAGGACCAAGGAGCTACATAGAACAATAAATACAATCGATACACAAGACAATTTACAAACGATAAATACAGGGAGGGAGCAGATAGCCCACTGGTAGCGGGAGCAGATAGCCCACTGGTAGAGGGAGCAGATAGCCCACTGGTAGAGGGAGCAGATAGCCCACTGGTAGAGGGAGCAGATAGCCCACGGGTAGTGGGAGCAGATAGCCCACTGGTAGAGGGAGCAGATAGCCCAC
>JAVGWN010003255.1:0-10433 GCA_034552555.1 Semaprochilodus insignis | reverse complement strand
TCAGAACTACCAAGGAACGGATGTTGGTGATGGATAAAGGAATAACGGACGAAGAAACAATGTTTGTTAAGGTGGAGTGACACCAGGCCTTCTGGACGTGTGACATGTGACAACAAACTGTTCATCTTGGTGCTGACCATGGTGCCTCCACACACGGATTCGTTGGTCGTCTCCACCAAGACAAAAGCGGGACTCGGCACTGAAGATGACCCGCTGCCATTCTGAGTCACTCCATGACAGTCTGGCACGACACCATTGCAGTCTTGACTCATGACTCATTTGAGGGCATCACTGCTCACTGAATGTCCCCTATCTGGCTGTTGGGTCAGTGAGGTACAGTGATAAAGTCTGTCCTTGCTTACGTCACATGCACGACCGAGTGTGAAACTTGAATCATTGGCATGTCTCACAATGTCAAACCCACCCACCAAGTTTCATTCATGTCGGTTGACTCCTTCTGGGTGCAGCTGTTTGTGTAGCTACTGTTTGATGATGAGGGTATATTGGTCATTTACTGGTCAGTGGAATAATACAGAGGGTTTACTGAGTGCTGATGTTTACAGTTTACCCACAAGAACAAGATTCACCTGATCAGTAAAAACACCCCAGATTTAGGTCCCCAGGGGCTTTAGACACTGACAATATCCACAATATCGTAAAGTGTTTTGTGACATAATTCATCAGGATTATGTTAAGTATCGTCGTATAGCCCCACCTAACAGATCGGACCACCATCACCGATAATAAGCTCACCACTGCGAAGCCTTCCCTGCATGTTCTTTCTCTCTGAGTACATCTCTTTATTTCTCTCAGCTTTCTTCCCCTCCCTACTCCACCTCCCTCGTCCCTTCTGCTCTGTAATTTTCGGCGGGCCGTGGTGAGCCAGACGTGCGATGTTGATTTCCATCAGCGGCCGCGGATACAGCCTCCCTGTCACCCCGGCAACCTCACATCCCCACATCCTCGGCTTTTCCTCACCCGCCTTTTTTTTTTTGCATATTGTTGCAAATTTCTCCATCAGCAGGAGAGCGGTAAACAGCAGATAAGGTGGTGGGGGTGGGTAGGGGTTGGTTGGTGGGGAATGATGGATAGCTGTGCCAGGCAGGTTACAGGGAGGGTGGGGGGGTTGTGTTGGGCTCTACGGGGGTTATTGATGGCACCGAGGCTGAAGCAGGGAAGCACCCTGGATGGCAGGAGCCATAAATACACCCTGGCACAACACGCATACGGGCCGGACTCCTAATTAACAGGTACATGGGTCCACCTGCGGACCAGCTTCAGATATGGCATTACTTACAGATGACCCCGTCAGCGTCCGTGTCCTTCACACACAGTGAGGAGCAATGAAGTGGGTAAAAAGGTTTCTGTTGAATTTACAATGGAAACATCTCTCGGACATTAAAAGGGAATTCTATTGATTTCTATACGTTTCTGTCTAATTTATTAACATTAATTATAACTCAAGAGGCTGTTCAGAGAGGTTTGATGTGAAATCCTCCAATCCTGTTTGCAGTGGTGGCGCTGGGAACCAGACGTCTCCTAGATAAGCTCCCTCACAAAGGGTTCAGTTATGAATTATGACTTCACTGGCTGTCAGAGACACTGTTGTATAAAAGTGTTATGAAAAGTTTTCAGCCTCAAAAGCAACTTTCTGAAATTCATGATGAAGGGACATGCAGGCCATCGTGAGGCAAAATAAAGGAATAAGCCACTAAAGGCTGTGTGCTATCACTGGGAGGGGTGCTCTTAGGAACGATGAGAAGCAGACTAAGACCCCTTCCCCATGATAGAACCACAGTAATGCACAGCCTCACGTAAATATGAGAAACTACACAATTCTGCAGAACATACACTCATCATCGAAAACATGGCTGTACTGAGGAGGAATCAACCGACAGGAATGAAACTTGGTGGGTAGATTTGATATCGTGAGACATGCAAATGATTCAAGGATGAGCCTTATCACTGTACCTGACTGACCCAGCAGTCATGATCGTGGACATTCAGCGAGCAGTGTTGCCTCCATGAGTCGTCCTGTTAGCGCCAGCATCATTAGCACACGGCTGCACAACGCAGGACTACATCAATGCAGACTGTTACAACGACTGCCCTTAACACCACGTCAACGTCGCCAAAGACTGCTATGGTGTCGTGCCAGACTGTCATGGAGTGACTCAAAATGTCAGCAGGTCATCTTCAGTGACGAGTCCCGGTTTTGTCTTGGTGGAGACGACCAACAACTCTGTGTGTGGAGGCACCGTGGTCAGCTGCAAGATGAAAGGTTTGTTGTCACGCGTCACATGTCCAGAAGGCCTGGTGTCACTCCACCTCCGCCCCTACCGCACCATCTGCAGGAACTGTGTGAGGATATTCAAGCTGCATGGGATGGATTATCACAGGACACCATTAGGAACCTCTACAACTCCATGCTGAGACGTCTGGCATGTTGGGTTAGCAAACATGGCGGCCTGACACCATACTGAGAGACACTACTTCTGTATGTGTAGCTCAGTCTACAACTTCCAGTCTACAGGAAATTCTCCTCGGAATTGTGCCAGGAAAGGCATGCACCAAATCTGGCCCAACTGCGGAATTCTTTGATGCAAGAGTGTCTGAACATTTATGTGGCTACATCCAGAAACCTGTCCAGTACATGTCAAATCCAATTGTCCAATGTTAAAAATGCTCATGGAGGTATTACATGCTTTATGGTATGTTTCAGTCACAGGGGACTCATTTGACTTAGTTTTATAATACTCCCAAAAAAATCTAAATATTTAATAAATAAAAAGGCTATATTTATGTGGTTCCCTTCACTACCTCTGTAAGGAACATCAAAGTACCTACAAGAAAGCATTTCTCATAAGACCACTCACAATGACTTTGCTTAGTTATGATTATTAATTATACAGATATTTTGAAACAGCAGCCCCTCTTTAAGTGGGTATGTTGTCTGCATTGATGGTCTGCAAATAAATAAACATTGATCCCACTACCGGTTCAAAACCGTGCTTGATTGAATCAGTACAGCTCTGGCCTGGCCAGAAGGTCTGGTCCTCTAACCTTTCACAAAGGGATGCAGGGGATTTACGGGGGCTGTGGTATTGCGACGAGGCGGCGCAGCAGGACGCTGGAGTGTAACGAGAAAACGCGGCTCTCTCGTGCCTCCATTCAGAGCGCAGCCAAGAGGAAAATGAATTTCTGAGCAGCTGATTATAGCATTAGGCCCGTTTCGGAAGCGGCCGTCCAATGTCCCGCATCAGCACTTTAGCACGCGGGACAGCGGCGGGACGGTAATGGCCACGGACGCGGCTCCGCCGCCGACAGAAATAAAGAGTGGCTCCTGCAATATGCTGGCAGAGGCAATTTGCCCTGGAGAAACCCCATCACCCTCCTCCATCGCTCCTCTCTATCTCTCTGGAGCCTGCGCCCTCCCCTTCCCCCTCCATCTATCTCCCCCTTATTCTCCTGCCTGTCCTGAACCCATTCTCCTCCTGTCCTGCAATCACACTGTCTACAGCACGTACGCCTGCTTCCTGCGCTCGAATAAACCACACCTGATTGAATACATCAGAAAAGGAATCTCACAAATCCCTCACCGTCCCGCGGAGCATGTTGATAGAAAGGCAGGGAATAAGAGCAATAGGGAGCAGGGTGGAGGGATGGAGAGCTTGGGTTAAATAGCTTTCTCGGAGGAACTGACCCATCCTATTCCCAATGCATCCTTTCCGATGGCCTCTTGGCTGGGGAAAACCATGCACCATTTCTGCAGCTGTATCTCTCACTCCAGCCAAATCCCAGCCGCTGCGCTGACCACCTCTGGCTAACCGGCTCTGCACTGATACATGATATTCATAAACGTCCAGGAGCTCAGTTCAGCAGCGGAGCGATGGCCCACACACGCTCACAGAACAGGCCCGCCGGGCACCAGAGCGCGTTTGTCCTCAGATACAACACTCACCACGTCCAAACTGCCTCTGGATGCAACGTCAGTGCAAGGAACGTGCATCAGGAGCTTCACGGATTGAGTTACCATAGCAACCGCAGCGGCCGAGCAGCCGAGCACACGGTGTTATTGTCTTTTTAATGTTAGTCATAGTTTTAGATTACTGATGGAATATCCGTACATATATGAGGGGAGCAAACTTGGAGCGGAGCACTTTACACTAAGGCTACCCTTATAAAGGCTTTATGAATGGTTTAAAAATCATTTATAAGTAGTTAGTAATTAGGTAATAAGCACCCTAATATCATTAATAAGCAGTTACAACACAAACAGAAAGAGCAGCTGATGTTTGCTGATCTCGTCTTCTCCGTCAGTCAGCATTAAACCTATTAATGTCATCACGTACACATGCTGATCAGACAGGACAGCTCAAGCTTTACAATTTTTTCATTAATGTGTTATAACTGCTTCTTAATACTTCTTAAAGTGTTTATGACCTATCTAATGACTATTAATACATTTATTTTTTAATCATTCTTTATAAGGGTAGCCTTACTCTAAAGTGGTACCGCACTTTTCCCTGAAGTCCTGAAACAGTGTCATTCGGGGTCCCTGGAAATGGTTGACCCCACGGACCTTAAAGATGTTCTTTACAGTGGTGGTGATGGGAACCAGGGGTCACCATGTCTACAACACAAATACAGCCACTTTATTAACTAATCAAACCCACCAGTGAACCTACACGTGTCTTGTGATATGTAATATTAATGAAGATAATATAGTGAAAAACATGTTTCTCTGGGGTCTATTTTACCTCTAAAAGCCCCTCGCCATGAATGGATTAAAAAAAATTGAATTTGAATTTAGAACCAGTAGCCATTTGTGTTTGCACACAGAGGAATTTGTCTTTTTTAAATTTAACCCATCTGTGCAGAGAAGCACCCCCACACACAGATATAAACAGATCCAGAAGCGCCGCCGCATTCTCTGGGCCCAAGCTCATTTAAGATGAACTGAGGAGAAGAGGAAAAGTATCTGATGGTCCAAACAATCAACATCTGAAATTCTTTTCTGGAAATCATGGAGCCTGTGTCCTCTGGGCTAATAGAACATTTACATTTACATTTATGGCATTTAGCTGACGCTCTTATCCAGAGCGACTTACAAGGCTCATCATAATACAGGTAGGCCAATGTAGTGTTAGGAGTCTTGCCCAAGGACTCTTATTGGTGTAGCACAGCACAGTCACCCAGACCGGGATTCAAACCCCAGTCTCCCACATGTGGTGGTGGTTCCCTGGTGGGTAGTGGCGATATCCGCTGAGCTACACCAACCACCAATAGAAGAGGACTCAGTTCTAAAGCTAGCATCCGTGATGATGTGCCGGGGGACCTGGCCTGGGTGACCTGCATATATGGGAAGCTCCATAAACTCTAAATGGTGTAGATACGGGGATGAACCACATTCAGCACGTATTACAGCAGCATGGCTCTGTAGTAAAGAAGTCCGGGTGCTAAACTGACCCGCCTGCAGTCCAGACCGCCGGTCACCCACTATGCAAGGAAAAACAGGACAAAGGAGACTCTGAACTGTGGAGGAGCTAAAATCCAGTATTTACATTTATGGCATTTAGCTGACGCTCTTATCCAGAGCGACTTACAAGGGTATTCATATTACAAGTAGGCCAATGTAGTGTTAGGAGTCTTGCCCAAGGACTCTTATTAGTGTAGCACAGCATAATAACCCAGACCAGGAATCAAACCCCCATCTCCCAGAGGGTGTGGTAGCTCCCTGGTGGGTAGTGGTCTTATCCAATGAGCCACACCAACCACACACAAGCAAGAAAGGAAACATCCCACCCTCAGAACGAACCACAGCAAACGTTAAAAGAAGAGGTGATGAACACGGTGCTGAACACCAACCTGTACCAACTGTTGCTGGCATCAAATTTAAAATGGGCATATACTTTTCAACAAACAATAAAACGTCTACATTTCATATGTTGTCTTTCAATGAAATATGGGGTTTAAATGATTTGCACTTCAGTACACAACGTCCCATCTTATTTGGAAATGGGTTTGTAGGTTTGATATGGCTGAACCTTTACATCTAGAAGTTGATGACCACTAGAATAGAAAGTTCAAGCCCGTAATCACTGTAGGCAAAACCACTGGAGATGAACACTGTATTAAATATGACATATATAAAAGCAAACAGACAGCCAAAGAGTGGAGGAGGCCTCTCTCTTCAGAGTGGAGCTCTATAAATGAACATATCTACAAAGTTGATACTAACATAATGTTAGTTGGACTCAGAGGACTTTACAGAAAACAGCTAAATATAGAACACATACCCCCACACACCACCCCCGCCGAGTCCTGCCTGGTCCCGCACTCCGGTAAAGCCAGGGGCAGTTCTAAAACTGCCGTCCACCCTCAGCTCACCGAACGAGGCCGAGATTAATTAAAGCTCTCATTAATACAGATAATTAACTGTGGAGGAGCAGCAGTGGGCCCTGTAGAGCGGGACGGCCTGACGGCATCCAGCCGAAGACAAAAGAGGGCAGTAACATGCAAACACTCCATTATACAGCTACACACTCCACACACTGATAGATGAACCAATCGGCCAAATCGAGTGCTTTTAATTTAAATCAGCAGCGCTGCTCCCACGCGGGTGCCCTCACGTACTCTCCTCTGAAACGTTCAGGGCCGTCACTATTGATTATATCAGTAATTAAGATATGTGCTGATTGTTTTGATGAGTATTCTAATGACCGGATTTCTTTAAGAGCAAGGAATTAAAACTGACATGGCTGAACAATATCAGTCAATGTAGAGCCTTTCAGAGATGCCAGACCCGTCTACTGAGCTCCTTCAAAGTGCGGGCTAATAAGTGTAGGCTTACTGGACAAAGAATGGGTCACCTTGTGTGTTTAAGGGGGTAGTAACTTCAGGCTCCTGCAGATGGCGCTGTACGAGGATGACGGGGCTATAAATACCTGCAGGGTGTGAGTGATGGGATTCACAGATTGAGAACAGTGGTGCTACAGAGGTGCTACAGTGCAGTGAATGTCTCGCTCCATGTGTGGAAAATGGCTCCAAAGCAGATGTTAATGATTGGCTAAAAGGAGTGACTGCATTTGAGCGTGCCAAAGACCATAGTGTGAAGAAAGTAGCATAGCATGGTGTGAAAATCAGTACCAATTTGGAAGAATGATCTGTATATAGATATATTTGAGAAGATAAGGAGTGCAAAAAAATAGTATAAAAAAATTTGACTGGAAAAAATTAAAGGCTACAAATTAATTAAAGGCTACAGAGGAAAAAAAGTGACTCCTGACAACCACCTGGAAAACCTAAACAGCAATTTCGATGAAATTTCTTTGAGAAACTGAAAGTGAGTCTCTTCTGATAATAACAGAAGCTGTAATGAAGGTAATGGAAGAATAGCTGCACCCAGAAGGAAGTGTGGGATTGCAGTACTATTGGGAAGGAAGATAAAGGTTACCAGGAACAATAAATGATGATACATTTAGACTGATATGATCAATATTTACTGAGCTACACATACAGAAGTAGTGTCCCTCAGTATGGCGTCGGGCCACCATGTTTACTAACACAACATGCCAGACGTCTCAGAATGGAGTTGTAGAGGTTCCTAATGGTGTCCTGTGATAATCCATCCCATGTATCTTGAATATTCTCACATAGTTCCTGCAGATGGTGCAGTAGGGGTGGAGTGACACCAGGTCTTGACCCAACGGCAGTCTGGCATGACACTATACATACATACATACATACATACATACATACACATACATACATCTATATACACACACACACACACACACACACACAGATACATGTCACAAGAAGAGAGCTAAAATCTAATGTATAATATAAATGAAAAAAAAAAAATTAAAAAGAGACCATCAATAAGCATCATAACAGCTTATGATTAATGCACACCTAAGCACACATGCACCTCACATCCATCTATGGCACACACATCCACAGAGGGTTTATCCTATAGGCAGAGTGCCACCTGCAGGACAGAAGTGAAAGTAAATAGTCAGTGGCCAGTTCAGGTTCTGCATTTCTCAAATACAATAACAGGAGGTCATACAGTGCCAGAAACCACATAAGCAACTCCATGTAGTAGCTGGTGGGGTATGAATTTCTGTCACTTGAATGCTACATTGGCTTTGTAGGTTCAGGGCTAAATCTAAAGGAGCAAACACTTCTTGGGTGACTGCATTTAGGGTGGCCAGGGAAACTGGGGGGAATTTTTCATCAAATGATTTCTTTAATATCCTCGTATTACAATGCTCACTGCCCCCCACACGTCACCCGTAGAGATCTGACACCAGTAGAGAGGTGACTTGTGAATCAGTAGTTCTTTTTTTTTTTGTTGAAGTCGTTTCTTTCAGTCTCAGAATCTGATTCACAGTCTCAACTGAATCACTGCAGCGACACCTCCATCTGTTGTTGGCTGTGGACTTCTAATAAACCTCAAATAATAATAATAATAATAATAATAATAATAACAACAACAATAACAATAATAATGATAATAATAATAATAATAACAACAACAATAACAATAATAATGATAATAATAATAATGATAATGATAATAATAATAATAATAATAATTTACAATTTAAGCTTATAAATTTACAACACTAAACTGTAGACATGCATAGAGATCTCCTACCGGGCCGAAGCCCAAAAGCATGTACTCATTACAAAACAAACCTGAGTCTGGAGTCCACCATTCATCCCCTTCACTTGCTGATGCAACAGAATCAGCAGTTCGCATTCTCCTCCGAGCTCGTTGAACTGTCCAGTAACATCGGATTAGATGCGGACTTATTTGGGTCTTGTTGGGCCAGGTTCAGGCTTCAAACCTTGCAGACCTCCTAGGTATTAAGCCTAATTCAACCGTATTTGACGGTCTACCTCTGTTAGTATGTGCAGTCAGGTTTGGGACGGGAGTTTTAAATTTCGCATCACTAGCTGGGCCTGGTCAGGTCAGGTCAGGTCAGGTCAAATCAAACTGGGTTCAGGCTTCAGTTTCATACTTCTGCAGACCTTTAGGCCCAAGTTTAAGTATACCTCAAACACATTTCAGTTCATTAGAAGGTATGGTAGCATTCCAGCAGCAGGGCTGTGTGCCCATGTGGAGCGGTGAGCGTGGAGTACCGCGGGTAGTGCTGCAGCAGCGGTAAGAAAGACTTCAATATGTACATACTTGGGACAGAGAGCTTAAAGATGTGTACAGGTATTGCTTGTGCCATTCTGTACTGGCCTGTGGGGCTGGTTAGTGGGATGGGGTTTGCGCCTATGGTCCTGTAGAGTATGTGGACATTGATGACCTGCTTTCTATTTCAGCTGTTCAGGAATGCTGGGTGGTATCCTCCACCGCTGCTACGTTTGATCAAAAGCAGACAGCTTGACACTTCTTTACACTGATGCCACAGTGGTGTCAGAAGTGGGATCGCCCCCTAGGGGACTGCAGGGAAATGGTGACCCAGCAGAGAGAACCCAGCCCGGCCGAGAACTGCGAGAAAGATACGGTGTGATGAAGACGGGCAGCGAGGACAGCGGCCAAGGTGACATGATGAGGCATGTCAGGGGAGCCTAGCTAGAAGATGATCTGCCGAGGATTGGTAGCAAGGACGCCACAGTATCTTCTTGTTTATGCCTTCCTTAGCCTGACTGAATATGTGAATATACAGGCCCATGAGCAGCGACTTCTGAATCAACGAATCATTTAATCAAATATAAAACAGACAGATTTGTTTCAGTAAAACTGAACTTGCTATCAGTAACCAGGAGGGATCTCAATCATGCAGAGATGCAGTCTCAATCACAGTAAAAAGTTCAAAGGTCAAAATAAGGTTAAACCTGAAGCTGTAAGAAGCTTCTGAGGACGACAGCAGAAGGCAAATTCTCTAGCTGTGACAGTCAGCATGCTGCGCTAACTCCAACCACACTTGCCGTAAACATGCACACCTACTGGTGCACACACCCACACAGTTCATACACATGCACTCGCTTGCACTAAGCCAGCGAGAACAGCGCTAGCTCTGATTAGCGTAATTACTCACAGTCATTAGCCCCAAGCAAAGCTATCACATCAAGGGGAAGTGAGGAAGGAGGGTCCTGTCTTGCTTCATCCCCCTCCGTGCTTTCTGCCAATGACAAACCCTCATGCCCGTGTGGCAAGAAAAGTCCTAAAGTGTCCTAAAATGCTAGAATGGACTTTATGAACCCCCCTCCCTACACACACACACACACACACACACACACACTTCCCAACACCATCCTAAATCTAACTGAATTTGTAACTGCCTTGTAATCAAGACTGGGGGAATTTGCATACGCCACCGTCCTTCCCCTGCATGTCTGAGTGGCTGGCACTGAGCCAGCAGACGAAGAGGAAGGAGGAAAACTGAAAGATGGGGGGAGGGGCAGCAAGG
>JAVGWN010003254.1:0-10433 GCA_034552555.1 Semaprochilodus insignis | reverse complement strand
ACCAACATTATTCCTTAATCCATTCATTCCTTTATCCATACACCAACGTTGTTACTTTATCCGATCATTCCTTTATCCATACACCAACATTGTTACTTTATCCGTTCATTCCTTTATCCATACACCAACATTGTTACTTTATCCGTTCATTCCTTTATCCATACACCAACATTGTTACTTTATCCGTTCATTCCTTTATCCATTACTTCATATGTTTATTTCTTTATCCATCACCAACAATATTCCGACATACACATGGGAAGTGACTTCAGCCTTGTTTAAAAATCAGTGATGTCTGTTGACGGTTTGTTGTCTTGGGAACAGTCGATTTCTTCACATAGTCCACCATTTTTGCTGTGGTATTCCTGGTGGTTGCTATGATGTTGTTAGGTGGTTGTGAGGGTGTTGTTAGATGATTCCTGTGGTATATCTGGTAGTTGACTATATCAGCAAGAAGAGTCCTGGCTAACAAGTGTAGATTCAGAATTGGATCTGAACAAGGATGAATCTTTATTAGCACAGAGAGAGAGAGTGCTCAATGTGATGCTCACTCTACCATTTAAGAATAGTACTGTAGAGAGTGCAGAGTATCTCTAATAAAAGGACAGCACGTTTGTTGTCGCCAGCAGTAACTGCAGCTTCTAATGCTCTTCTGCAGACTCCAGCTATGTGGAGTGTACAGGACAAGCGTACAGGGACATGCAGTGCTAACTGAGGCTAAAGCTGGACATCATTAACACTTGTTTCTGCTTCCTCGTTTGTAAGTGCGGAGATCTCAGCTCAGCTTGTTTATGTTCCTCTATGGACTATATGGTGTTGGACTATTTTTGGACTGAGTTGATCCTCTGTGAAAGTGCTTATCATGCTGAAAGTGGTGAAGGACCCGTCAGGCTCGGGGGATGTGGTCAGCATGCAGCGAGGTAGCATTTGAACCGTTGGCTCGCGGAAACAGCTCACGTTGGGAGACAGGCTTTGGAGAAAGATCACGGCTGGAGTGCTCTGATGATTTATTGATGATGGGAGAGACTCTCCTGCCACACATGCATTTTGAGGGTGTCAGTCTCTCAACTCACAATGACTCTGTTTGCTTAGGATTCTTTAGAAAATGACTCTTTAAAGATTCATTATGCTTCATATGATTTACAGTGATTCATTAGATTTGATTCGGTATGATTCACAATGAAGAGTGATCGTGCAGCTTTAGCACTTCGCTGCTGTTGACGGTTTCTGGGGTCATTTCAGGTGGTTGTGATGGTGGCTATCAGTTTGTTGATAGGTTGTTGCTATGGAATTCCAGGTGGTTGCTCTGGAAGTTGTGATGGTGTTGTTAGGTGGTTGCTATGGTGTTCCAGGTAGTGGTGATGGTGGCTGTTAAGATGTTGTTATGTTGTTGTTATGGTATTACAGGTGGTTGCTCTAATGGTTGTGAGGGTGTTGTTTCATTATTGCTATGGGGGTGTTGTTCCATGGTTGCTATGGTGATTGTTGTGATGTTGTTAGGTGCATGGTGTTGATGTTGTTAAGTGGTAGTTAGGGCGTCCAAAGTTGTTGCTATGGTTTTATTAACTTGCTGAGATGTTGCCATGTGGTTGTTGTGTTTTTTGATGTAGTTACACAATTTTACAGCCACCAGATCTCAACCTAATGAAACACCTATAGGAACACCTGGCTGCGATGGTATTCCAGGTGGTCCCTAGGTTGCTAATAGGGTATTGTTGCATGTTTCCTAAGTTTTGGGTATTGGTCGCTATGTCCAAGCTTGTTGTTAGGGTGTTGATTGCTATGCTACCCAGGTGGTTGCCATCTAAGAGGTTGCTATGGTACCATGATGGAATATCATTTCGAAGAATGGCATCCCATCCCTCCTTCAGGGTGATGCAACACTTTATTATGACACTTCATCTATTTACTTTAATTAACTCATTGGCACACACACCCACACACACACACTCACGCACGTACACACACACACACACACACACACACACACACACACACAGACACACACACACAGGCACACACACACACACACACAGACACACACACTCACACACACAAACATAAATAGCGACTTCACACCTTTCCTCTCTCATCCTGATACCTCACACACAGACATATGCACCCTTCAGACATGGTGATGGAGTGTGTCCGGTGGTCCTGATCTTCCTCCGAGATTAACGGCCCCCAATGCTTCTGCTCTGGGGGAGTAATTAAGCATGGCAGTGATGAGGCTGGAACCGAGCGCTACGCAGAACCAAAACCAGAAACAGAGAGAGACAGAAAGAGAGAGAGAGAGAGAGAGAGAGAGATGGAAAGAGAGAGCAACCATTGCTTAGCTTTTTGATTAGCTTTGGCTCGGGATACAGAGCAGGCGCATCTGACTGAACGTCACACAGTAATGGGATTGTTGCTGATGGAAGGCAATAAGAGAGAGAGAAATGGACCCTGATAGTAGTGGTGGCTGAAATGGCAACAATATAATAAGCTCACTTTGCGTGGGGATACTTCAGGCTCCTGCAGATGGGGCTGCACGAGGATGATGGGGTTATAAATACCTGCAGGGTGTGAGTGACGGGATCCATAGATTGGGAAGAGGTGGTACAGTGCAGGGAATGTCTCGTTCCATGTGTGGAAAATGGCTCCAAAGCAGATTGGAGTGACGGCATTTGGGCGTGCCCAAAGACCATAGTGTGAAGGAAGTAGCTGAATCTGCAGGTGTATGGAAGCGTACGGTTATACGGGTCTACCAGGAGCGGCAAAAATCGAAGTCTTCAGGAAATTCTCCTCGGAATTGTGCCAGGGAAGGCATCCACCAAATCTGGACCAACTGCTAAATTCTTTAATGCAGGAGTGTCCGAACATTGATGTGGCCTACATCCAGAAACCAATCCAATCCAAATCCAGTCACAGCTGTTATTGGTACTCGTGGAGGTATTACATGCTATTAAGTGAGTTTCACTCACAAGGGACACATTTTTTTCTGGTGAGCTTACAATACATAGTAAGTAATAATATTTATTTTTGTCTGATGGGAAAATGTTGGAATAAGCCAAACGAGCAACACACTATCTATATAAATGATTTCTGTTTAGTGTGTCACAGCCTACGCTATGTTAATTGAGCTTTCTGCGGTATCAAGTGCAGCAGTGCTCATTAGTTACTGGCGATATCCACCGTATGCTGACATTTCATGATGTAACTGATCACAGTAATGATAAACACTGTGAATTCCCCAGAACCTACCTGATTAGCACAGTTAGACACTTTCTAACTATAAAGCACTACATTAGGTCCAGACCCCCACAAACTGCTCCCCTCAGATGGTTCCTCAGCTTAGATGTGTTTGACCAGGTCTTTCCTCAGGACAGATGTGTTTGACCAGGTTTGTCCTTAGGTTACATGTGTTTGACCAGGTGTTTCCTCAGGTTAGATGTGTTTTACCAGGTGTTTCCTCAGGTTAGACGGGTTTTACCATGTGTTTCCTCAGGTTACATGTGTTTGACCAGGTGTTTCCTCATGTTAGATGTGTTTGACCAGGTGTTTCCTCAGGTTAGACGGGTTTTACCAGGTGTTTCCTCAGGTTAGACGGGGTTTACCAGGTGTTTTCTCAGGTTAGATGGGTTTACCAGGTGTTTTCTCAGGTTAGATGGGTTTACCAGGTGTTTCGTCAGGTTAGATGGGTTTGACCAGTTCTTTCCATAACTGATGATCGCTACCTTTAAATCGCATTTGTACGTCATTAAAAAGGGATCAAATGTTTTTTTAGGAAATGCATCAATTATATCTAGAATTAAGTGGCTCTTTGCATGGAAGAGGGAAAAAACTGAATTGAGCTCAATGGGAGATATAGAGAGCGTGAATTAGAGAGAAAGAGAGAGACGGAGGGTGAGGGCAAGATAATTAGGGGCTTTGCCAGCGTTTTGAAGGCTGAAGGCGGCCTGGTAGCAATTAAAGCATCCAGCAGCCATGCAGGAGAGAAATGCAAGCCAGCACAGGGTGTCTAGCTTGAAAGCCGACCAGCTGCCCTCACCTCTGGTCCTCTGTTCTCTCTTTTCTTCCCTTTCTTCATGCTCTCCTTGCCCAATTTCGACCCTGCTCACCCTCACTTCACATGCTATCAGAGTCACTAACAGCTGTTAAGCCTGCGGGGCACACAGGGGATGGGGGTGTGGGGGTGTTGGGTGCACTTACATCTCTCTGATTTTGCATGTAATAGGTCAGGAGGAAGAGCTCTGACACCCACCGGCTATTGGCTGGGTCACATGTTCACAATAGTAGTGTTTCACAGGCGGGAATTGTTTACCAACAGCGGTGTGGTCTCACTGCACAGGTGCTGAGTCAAAGGATCAAATGGATCCATTATGAATGCATTAACACTACAAACAAGCTCATGTTAAGCAGGGTCGGATGCATAATCCCCTTCACGCTCAGACATACAGGTTAGCCTTTGTATGGTGGTACAGTGCAGAAGTCAGAGACCACCCTTCCTTTGTTCCATCGCCAGTCAAAATGACCTCCAAAGTTCAGTCACACCTTCTGCTTCTCAACATCCCAAACCCATTCAGTGGTGTTGAGGTTCTGGACTCTGGGGGAGTCAGTTCGTTGTTCTGACCACACCAGCAGCTTCTTTGTTGGATGTGTGTGTCTCCTTTTCTCAGTGAGGAGCTTCTTGAACAGCTCCACATCCTTTCAGACCTCCAGAGCGTTGAGGGTCTTCTCACAGTGGATGGATGGAAAGAGACACCTTGCTCTCTCTTTCTCTCTCTTTCTCTCCATCCTCCCTTTGCATTTCTCTCTATTATGCTTCCTCTTGTTCTGCTGTTTATTTGTGTTCTTTTCTCTCCTTTTCTATTTTTTCTACCCTTTCTTCTTCTTCTTTCTGTTTCCCTCTCTCTATCTCCCCTGCATCTCTCTCTCATTCCCTCGCTCCCTCTCTCTGTATTTCTCTCTATCTTCCTTCCTCACTTACTGTCATTTATTTCTCTTCTTTTCTCTCCTTTTCTGAGCTTTCTCTCATTTCACCCACCCCTCCCCCCCTTCCTCTCTCTCCTTCTCCCTCTCTCTCTATATGTCTCTCAGTAATCAATCAGTGTCCATCAGTAGATTGTCTCTGTAATGGTAGTGAACGTCGTGGCAGTTTCCTGCTTTTAGGGTCAATTTTCTCTCTGGTTCTGGTTCTCTCTGTGATGACCTCATGTTCCATGTTTTGGTACAGTCCTGTTCTCCTGGTGGTTGGATAGAACATGATGTATTATACAGGCATCAGCTCAGAACATGCTGGATAGTTTTGAGCTAAGAGTTTGGTGTACATGCACTGTGGAGAGATGAGGAACTCCGGTAGTAATTACATTACCTCACCTCCCCATGGAACAGTCCATAGCGGTGGTCTTCAGAGGCTTACTAACCATATGCACACACACCGGGAGAACCTGTGCATGTGATGGACAGGTGTTGTGTGAAAACTAGCCAGGCGGCTCCCCGTTTGACCTCGTTAACTTAATGAGACCAGCTTCTCCATGGCTATGATGAGCCAGGCTGTTGTAATAGCTGCCCTTTGACCCGTCCGTCAGAGAGATGTCTGATTAGCTCAGGTGTGAATGTGTGAGGTGGGGGTCTATTATCAGCACCATGAAAGCGTCCCCGCCCAAACTTCCTCTTAATGTGGTGTTTTCGATAGTGATAAATGCCTGTGCAGGTTCGGCTGGGTGAGTCATATAAGTAATAAAGTGATTTACTGATTTATCAAATTGTCTACTCTCAAAACAGATGTGTTAAAAAACAGATGTGTTAAACGTCTACACAGTGCTGTAAACGTCTTTTATTTTCTTTTTCTCTCGTAGTTCTATGCCTTTTTTTAATCTTCCTTTGACCTTTTGGAGGAGTTGCCTCCTACTCAACAGTGGCTTAAAACCCCCCCTCAAAGTTGTACCTGTGGACTACTCTAAACTGCACTCTGGACTTGTCTGGACTGCTCTGGACTGCATGTCTAGACTGCTCTAGACTGGATCAAATGCGGCTCTGTACTGCATTCTGGATATGTCTGGACGTCTCTGGACTGCATGTCTAGGCTGCTCTAGACTGCACTCTGGACTGCATTCTGGACTTGGCTGGACTGCATGTCTAGACTGGTCTAGACTTCACTCTGGACTACATTCTGGATATGTCTGGACTGCTCTGGATTGCATGTCTAGACTGCTCTAGACTGTACTCTGGACTGCATTCTGGACTCGGCTGGACTGCATGTCTAGACTGCTCTAGACTGCACTCTGGACTGCATTCTAGACTTGGCTGGACTGCTCTGGAATGCATGTCTAGACTGCTCTAGACTGCACTCTAGACTGCTCTGGACAGCATGTCTAGACTGCTCTGGACTGCTTTCTGGACTGCATTCTTGAACCAGAGCTCAATAAACTAACATCATATCCAGAGTGGTCTCTTCTCTTCAGCTGACACTGAAAAAAAAAGAAATTACGACACTGATTACAACAGTTTGTTCAAAATCTTAATATGAAATGTGTTTGAATTACAGAATCTCTGTCGGAGCTACACATCGTGTTCCTTTGGCCTAAGAGTGGGAATCATTGACTTTGATTTAGATAAAACTGACTTACTTACTTACATAGATACTAAATTCACCACAATAAGCTCAAATTGGACAGTTTCAATAAATACAGATGTATGCCTGAGCCTATTTGGGAATTCCATCATTTCTCAGGAATTTTGGTAACACTTCTAATGAATCATGTATCCATAATGCATTATAAGTACATTCATAAAGATCTATAAATCATTCATAATGCTTTATAATACTTGACTTAAACCTTTGTAACTGTACACAAATGTTCATAATCACACACATACAATGTTGTGACACTACAGTATAAAGCTTCATAGCACAAAGTGATATAATGCGTTATAATGCGTATATTGTTAAGATCACTGACATAATCTCTAGATGTGTGCTCATAAACTGCAGACGTAGACGTACTGTTTATTCAGATGAACTAATATCGGCGTGTTGTTTCTAAAAGTATCCGTTAACAATAAATTAAACCCTGTTCAAAGTACAAACTAGTGATTCTGGTATTGCTCTGATCAGACATTCTTATTTAAAGCATATTTAATCTTACTTTATGTAAAATTGTTATGTGCTTATATTAACATGGGCTAATTCATAGAGCCGAGTATCAACATCACTTTACCTACAGTCTGTAAAGAGAGCTTATAAGTGTTCTTTGAATGCTATACGCAGTTATAAAATGATTTTCATTTTGAAGATACTGAGGAACGTCTGAGAGTATGTTAGAGTTTAGGGCATCATATGAATGATCACAACATTTGTTACTAGGCTTTATGATGCATTATGTCACTTTGTGCTGTGAAGCTTTATACTGTGGCGTTGATGTAACAGTTGATGAGCAAGATTATGACCATTTGTGTACAGTTACAAAGGCTTATGTCAAGTATTTTAAAGCAATATGAAAGCTTTATAGAGCTTTATGAATGCACTTATAATGCATTATGGATACTTGATTCATAGAAAGTGTAACTGGAATTTGTATACAACCTAGAAATGGGGGTTGCAGTGCTTCAGATTTTTTTGAAGTGAGCCCTTATGTGAAAGTCAAGTCGATGTGGGCTAATTGGCTTTAAAAATCTTGATACATCTGATTTTTAAAAATTCATGATAAAGCGAGCCTCCACAGGTCAGTAGAGTGTGATGTGGCCTTTTCAACAATGACATTACTAGCCTTCAGGGAACCGGAGGTAGGGAGCCGGGAATCTCACACTACCTGTCAAAAGTTTAGACACACCCAACTAAATGGATGTTGTTGGTGATCTTAAAGACTCTACAGGCTTTCACTTAACAGCTCCAACTGATGAGAGTCTGAAACAGTACATATCCTGCTATACCTCATATACTCCTGATGTACTACAGTATTATGTTTCTGCCATATCTCCACCTCTAATATATACGTAGTTGTGTAGAAAAAACCTTTATCACTTTATTTTTTCTGCACAGTTTAAAAACTCTAGTTCCCCTTTCAATTTAGCGAGTATTCATGATGAACGGACTATGGCAGACTATCTACAGACTATGACAGACTCGTTCTAAGGCAAAGCGTTAAGCTAATAATAAGGAGAACCTTTTATGAGTAGCCATGTCTAAACACTTGACTGGTAGTGTAAATGACTTGGGCACACCCCAGGTAGCCTTGCCAAACATTTGGCCTGTGGCGGGGATCCAGAGAGCGTCGATATCCAGCCAAAATAAGAATAACTGACTTTAAACATTACAGGATTATAGGGGGTTATGCTCCCTATCCAACAGCACATGACTTTTTATTGTAGTCTTCAGGAATCTGAAGATAGCAATACTCAGTATCTGATCTTTGAAGCTCTGTAGATCAGTGAAGAAATGTTAGAACAAAGCCAAACTCCACAGGTCAATGGAGCATGACGTGCCCTTTCCAACATTCAGGAAACTGGTGATACATATCCCGGAAACACCTGTTGTCTTGCCATTGGCTAGCATTGGCTAGCCTACATTACTTACGTTCATGGCATCCAACAGGCATCCAACACTTGGTGCTTTCCATCAAAATGGGTCCTAGCTAACATTAACTAGTTTGCAGATCGTCTTCAGAGTTTTTCAGAGCATTTTCCAATGATTTAGATATTACATGTGAATATGCTAGAAAATTACATTTTCCACTCAGAGTCCAATTTACTTATTCTTCCTTCATTTCTTTCCTTCGTTTCCCTGGATCACATTGCTAGCCTTCAGTAAACCAGAGATACAGATCCTGAAATCACCAGGCTCCTCACTTGTCATCTATTCTCAGGGACGCCCTTGTTGATCAGCCACTGGTTGACATTAAGTTTAAAGCTTCTAGCAGTTTTCCACTCAAGTCCAATTCATTCATTCTTCCTTCATTTTCTCACGTCGGACAAAGTCTGATTGACGCACGCTGAGCTAAAATCAAGGCTGGGTTTATTTAGCAGGTTGACGGTCAGGCTCAAAAACAGAATCCAAGCAAACATAGTACAAGGAACAGGCAAAGTCATTTACGAAGAGGCAGGCAGAAGTCAAAACCAAATAGGCAATCAGAACAGGGCAACCAAAAACAGAGGGTAGAAGAGGAGAAGGGGCGAACCAGAGATCAAACAGAGTCAGAAACCAGAAAATTTAGAATCAGTATCACTAGGATAGACTGCTCGGTAAGGCGACGGGAGTTGGCAATACTTCGCAATGGGTGCGTGTGAACCAGGAGCTTATAAGGCAACGGACTAAATGAGATGCAGGTGTGAATAATTCATACTCTGGTGATGACGAACGAGGAAACAGGGCGCGATTGGGCGATGACAGACATGTGACTATGACATCATCAGGTAGTGGGTTCTGGGAGTTGGAATTCGGGAGATCAGAGGCAAAGGGGCAAATTTGTTTATTTCCTTGTACCATATAAGATACCTAAAGCTTCATTCATGACGGTCCAAATGGCTGTACCTCCCTGGGGGAACAGTTTGCCTAAAAGCCTACCCCCTGGGACAGAGTTTGCTTTCCCGGAACAGAATATGCATTTTATGACACTGAGGCATTTACAACAGGACTTGAGTCCCTGGGAACGTTTACTTAACAGTGGTATAAAGGCCCCGGCTAAGGTTGTATCTTCAGACTTATTGTGGATGACCTGCTAAAAGCTAAAAGCTACAGCAATAAAACAGCACCTGTCTTAGGTTAGCTAGCTAGCAAGCCTACAGTTTTCAAGCTAACCAACACCTCTGACATGTTTATGTGAGAATTTGCAACAAATCATCTGTTAAATGTTAAATTAGCTTCCTAGCTAAGTTTACCTCAGAGACAAGTCAACTAATGAGGGAATAGCTGGCTTTATCTTCTGTTTGCCCAGCAAACAGTACTTACAAAACCTAATTCTTTGCTCTGGGCCAGTCAGAGGCTCAGAAACGGCTTTCACCCTTGACCAAATGTACCGAATTTGCAGAGCAAGCAGTCCTGAAGAAAACTTGAGTGTGAGAATAATTAAAATAGGGGGCACATGGGGTCAAGAGCACTGCTTCATCGCATCTCTTCCTATATACAGTATTGACCCAGAACCAACTCATGAATAATAATATGCAGAATGTATAATAACAGCAATCTCTGTTCTCAGAGATGTGTGGAGTATATAATTTAACAAAGGGTTCTATAAGGGTTCTTTAGTAAATGGAATTGTTATATGCATGCTTACATGGTTCTTTTGCCTGGGTAAGTGGTTCTTCAGACTGATGTGCTGTATAGCCTTTTTGAAAACGCCTGGCTTTGTATTAATAGCATAACTAGTTATGGTACTCTCTCTCTCTCTCTCTCTCTCTATATATATATATATATATATATATATATATATATATATATATATACTGTATATATA
>JAVGWN010003253.1:0-10434 GCA_034552555.1 Semaprochilodus insignis | reverse complement strand
CAGCTCGTCAACAAACAGTGATTTATATATATATATATATATAAATAAATAACTGAATAAATAAAAAATTAATTAATCACTTAAAATCACTATATATATATATATAATTTTTTTATTTTTTTATTTTTTCCCCCAGGTATCATTTTTATAGTGATGCCCCACTTGGTGTGAGGTAATGACTTAACCTGACCAGTGTCGCTCCTCTCTGAGCAGATAGTGTAGGAACCAGAACCGAATTGGAATTTAGAACCATTGGGCCATTTGTGTTTGCACACAGACGAATCTGACTTGGGAATTTAACCTATGCATGAAGTGAAACACACACACACACACACACACACACACACACACACAGAGTAGGGGGAAGTGAGCACACTTGACCGGAGAGGTGGGCAGCCCTATCCACGGCGCCCGGGGACCAGCTCAGGGTTAGGTGCCACGCTTAGTCGCACTGCAGTCGTGTCCTGTCGGTCCAGGGAATCGAACTGGTGACCCTCCGGTCACAGGGCTGCTTCCCTCACCTCCGGTTTTGGCTGAAAGAGGAACACAGTGTTCGTAGTGCTCGTCCTGGGATCCTGGTCACGCAGAGCTCGTCTAGTGAACTAGCCTGTTTGAATGTTAGTTAGCCTGTAGCTCATTAATCTGAATATTCATGAGGTCACTTATTATCTGTTGCTCGTTACTGACTGTAACACAAAATTATGAGCAGCTTAAACAAAGAGGGGTGTTTTTAATGTAGCAGTGACTGAGCAGAACTTTTTATTTTTGCAGTTTTTAGATCTACAGGCTACATTTAAGCTTATTAAATTATTACTTATTAGCCAATTAATTTGTCTGAACAATCAACAGATCAAAAAATATTTCTTCAAAACGGGCTTTATTCTTACATCTTCACTGTTGTCCCATGGGGGGACCACATTATCGGGCCCTTCCTAACGATAACTCACGCAATGCTAACAAGACCTATTCATTATGGCATACTGTTAGTCTAACAAGCTCTTATTCATATTAAAATGAATAATATATATATATACAGCTCTGTAAATAAGAGCCCACTCCAGTTCCTTCTTAAATCAGCGTCTCCACATGTACAGCAGGTTCTTAGTGAGGAACAGAAGGTTGGGTTCTAGCTTTACTGGCAGATACAGTGAGCATCTGGTTCATAAGAACAAGGTCAAGCAGCAAACACACAGGACAACACAGCTACAGACTGGCAGAGGGCCAAAACCCCTCTCTACTGACCGTGATGAGCGCCACCTCATTCCAATGTCCCTTAACCACCGTAAGATGACCTCAAGTGACCTACAGAGAGACTGGCGAGCGGTGGCTGGGGTGAAATGCACAGCGAGCATGGTTCTAAAAACAGGCTTCTGGAGGGTCATTAGTGATTTTCTAAATAAACAGATCTAAATACAATATCTGATCTGGAATTTGAGGGACATGTTTCCAGTAGTGTGTAGAATAAAACAGAACTGCTCATTTTGGTCCAACACAAACCCAGAAACTGTACAACTAGAGGAACTGATCGTTTTGAGGTGGCCTGTTAAATTTTTCCAGAGCTGTATGTCTATATATAGAATCATTCATATGTGTGTTTGACGTCTGTATGTTCTGCTGGTGAATGTTCCTTTACCCTGAGAATTCCTGCTTTCGTAGATTTAATGCCCCCCCCCCCCATTTTCCCCCTCTTTCTCTTCTTTCTGCAGGTGATACCCCAGAGAGCTCTGACTCTGGGCTTGCTGCCCCTCTGGACCCCCCAGCCACAGTGGACACCGCAGCTCCAGAGGAGCAGGTTGGGCAAGTCATGTCCAGCCTACGCCTGGAGAACCAGCTCCTGCGCAGCGAAGTGTCCTCACTCAACCAGGAGTTGGCGTCCCTCGTCCAGAGAGCAAAGGACACACAGGAGGGTAAATACAGTAAATAAATTTTTAAATAATGAATATTTTAAAGTAGAAGTTGAATGTTTTATACACGTTATACTTTGATTTGCAGTTTCCCACATGCCAAATTTAAAAGGCAATTTAATGTGTCCTGAATCAGCATAAATAAAGAGCCTCTGTGACACTTATGACCACGTAAAAATGAGTTATCTGCACATTTTCTAGATTTTAATATTTCATATTTAAAATTGTAATATTAAATTTTAATATTTAAAATTTTAGCTAAAACTTTCAGTTTTTTATTGTCAATTTAACAGATTTTGGAACAGTACATGGCAAATTATGATGTAAATATGACAAATTTAGACAAATGGCTAATTTTGTGTTATTTTGACATCCCAACTTTATTTAAGCTAAGCTGTTTGTGAAGTTTAACTTGAGTCCAGGCTAAAACGCATTGCTGCGGGTTGAGCTGTAAAGCCTAAAATGATTATTTAAAGGTGTGGGCGGTTTTCTGCCCCACGTCGCACGTCTTTACCTGTTAACGTCACACTCTCAGGTTAAAAATAAGGTCCGCCGCAGTGTTTAGGTCTCAGACGCCTCAAAATCAGCATTTTACTGATGTAGACACTCGCATACGTAGAAGAGTCCCACTTCAGGTCTGTTTGTCTAGTTCTTGCACCAGAGTTTACCGCATCTCTCCTCTGTGCAGAGTTGAACCAGACACGAGCTCGTGCTGACAAATGGAACGCCGACCAGTCCCGCACTGATCGCACGGTCAGGGAGCTGCGGGCGCAGGTTGATGACCTCACAGAGGCACTGTCAGCAAAGGACGCTCAGCTGGCCATCCTGAAAGTGAGACTGGACGAAGCGGACCAGTTACTGAAGGCGCGAAGCTGTGCTCTGGAGGAGGCCCAGAATGAGAGGAGTAGGTAGGTCTGATAGTATAATCATAACAATGTGGAGCGTCCTGTATCGGATATCAGTTCCGATATGAATCAGATTGTCTGGATCGGGTAATTAGGGCGATCCACGGGTCTGAACCCCACTCTAACTCGTTTGCGGGGTGTACTGTGCCGTCAGTAGCATGCTTGTGGGGTGCCTGTAGGTGAACTGTCACACCTCAGCGAGGCTCGAACCGTGGTGGTTGCACAGACCAGTGCCACGAGGTGAGCTAACAGTTCCCCAGCAGAGTGGACTCAAAAACTTACGAACGGGGAACAAACAAAGACTGCCAGGAGGAAAAACTCAACGGAGCAAAGCAAAACGATTTCCTCAAACGAAAAAGGAGCCTCACAATGAAGCCCTCCTAACGCCTGAAGAGGAGGAGAAGCGACCTGCCTCGAGAGGCTCGAAACCTTCTACCGGCTAGTCACGAGAGACATATGCACGTGGCAACATGAGCTCAAGTCTGAGCATCCAAGGGCGCTTAAGTACCATGAACTGCAGGTGTTAGCGTTTACCGCTTGATGCTTGATTGCTCAGTAGTTGCCCTTTGTCTCCCCCGAGTGGCCGGAGGTGGATCTGCAGGAACCCGAGACCTTACAGTAGACTCGGCTTACGAACAGGAACAACAACATGGAGCGAGCCAGAGAGTCAGCTGTATGAGTGAGCTCAGTAAAGTAGTGTTTATGTCAGTCCTGGTGCCGTACGTCGCTCCAACATGGTGAAGTATACGGTTTATACATTCAAAAATGGTTTTGGATCCGTATCAGGTATCCACAGATATGTAGAGTTTATGTAACAGTGCTGGTACTGGAACTGGAAAAGCTGGATCGGTGCATCCCTACTTGTAACTCACTCACACACATTTAGCAGGTTGAAAATTGTCCACTAGAGGGCACCAAACAGCGTTTGGTGTATCCTAAGAGCGGTGCTTCACCCTCAGTGACAGTTGTCACTGTGTTAATTTGCAGGTTTAAATGTATTTGATCTTTTAATTGACCATAATAGTTTGTTTAGCGTGACCCTTATTTTTATCTGTCCACCTTTTGGGTTTGTAAATGAGAACTGTGCTGTTTGTGGCCGTTAGGATCCTGCAGGATCACAGCGAGGGGAACAGCCTGCACTCTCAGGCTCTGCAGACGCTGCAGGACCGGCTTAGAGAGGCTGAAGTGGCCCTTAAGAGAGAGCAGGATGGCTACAGGCAGATGCAGGTGAGTGTAGGACACAGACACTGTGTGCAGAGACCAACTACAGTGGCTACCAGAGTGTAAAGCAGTGAAAGCAGCAGCAGACGTACACAGAGATGAGGAAACACCTACAGACAGAATTCAGGCCCGTATACTATGATTAGGGTCTGTGTGGTGATTCCGTTTTTCAAGTGTCATAGTTAATCCAAGAAACCTAAAATCTTTTCATTTAGCCAAGACACGTTTGTGCCCTGTAGATTCCTTCTTCATTACTACTCAGTCTGTTGGTACAGCAAATCTTCAAACCCTGACCTTGAATCTGCTTTCCTATCCTGGATTCTGGTCAGTTACAGAAGTGGTTCAATTAACTGTCCGAGATGGAAAATCCAGAACAGGAAACTGGGTCCAAGGTCCAGGTTTAAAGACCTTGGGCGTAGTGGGTAAGCACACCAGGTCCCGCCAATAAGAGTCCATGAGCAAGATTCATAATACTATAATAACATAATTATGATGGTGTAGCGTAGCGGGTAACACCTTGTTAGAAATTCGGGTCTTCAGGAAGAATTCGGAGTCAGAACACTGGAGATGAGATTCGGAGCTGTCTTGAGTTTATTTGAACATAGTGGTTGGTGTGGCTCAGCGGATGACACCACTAACCTCCAGGGAGCTACCGCCCCATGTGGGAGATGGGGGTTCGATTCCCGGGTCTGGGTAACTATGCTGTGCTACACCAATAAGAGTCCTTGGGCAAGACTCCTAACACTACATTGGCCTACCTGTAATATGAATGACCTTGTAAGTCGCTCTGGATAAGAGCGTCAGCTAAATGCCATAAATGTAAATGTAAATGAACATGTAGAGATGTATGGGCACAGCTCGGTCTAATTCATGTGCAGAGGTGGACGAAGTACACAAACCATGTACCTGAGTTACAGTAGAGATCTCCAAGGTAAACTCCTCCTCCAGTGTCAGTGTCAGTTCCTCCCTTTAGACCTCCACTGGAGTAACAGTACTAAAGTATGTACCTTCAAATGTACTTAAGTATGGAGAGTAACAGGAGCATGATTTATTACGGCTCTAATGTCCTATTATCATTTCTGGAACAAGACTCTTAATCAGCTCAGTGTAGGTGAAGAGACTCGAGTGTCTCTCAGTCCACCAGTCTTTAATAGAAGATCAGTAATTAGTCTGACACTGACGTCTATTACAATCATCATCAGCACAGAACACTGAAGGAGAACAGAGAACATTAGCTAGAACTATAACTAAAAATAACAAGTAAAGTTTCAGATTAAGATTTATTTACAACTTAGTTACACGTTTAAGTTTTTTTTTTTAACTTTATTGCCATTAACACACATTAACAGGCAATTGACATAGTGCAGGTTCAAGTTTAATAAGAACTGGTTTTAAACCGGATCACTAATGAGCTTCTCCTTTACTGTACTGCATCTGTAGGTCTCTGTTCATAAACACAAACCAGCCCAAACACATGTACTATAAAGGAAACTGAGTTTATATACATTCAGAAAAAGACGCTCGCCAGTCACGAGTGCATGTGTACATATTTCTACACTGTGGTCTATATACCCACAAAGTCAGGAACAATCTGTTTGATCTGTTTACTAACCCCATCCTGCTTTACCTACCTCCTCCAGGTGCTCCTTGATGTAGTCCAGGCCTGAAGTGGACATTTCCATGGATGCTAAGAATCCATAAATAAGCTCGTTTCGTTTTGACGTTTTGAAATGGAAATACTTCAGTACAGATACATGAAAAACTACTGAAGTACAGAAACTAATGACGTTTACTGAGTTACTGCCCACCACTGATCACCTGTATGCAGAGTCATGCACAGGCACCAGGCTTAGGTTGTCAGTGTTGTCCAGTCTGGTCCAGTCTAGTTCAGTCTGACATGGTTTTAGGAGGTGAGGGTCAGGGGGGAGCAAAAGGAGGGGTAAATGGGGAATCGAAGATCAGGAAGATCAAGGTGGAGGTAGAGAAGAAGGGGGTTGTGGGGGGTGATTGTATCACCAATCAGGCTATTTTCTTTCAACCTCAATCCTCTACCTGGGCAAGCACCCTACAGGATACCAATAAGAGTCATTGGGCAAGACCCAACATTACCTGTGTGAGAATTGATCAAGAGAGCATCTTCCAAATACCATAAATGTAATAGAATTTTACATTTAATTACATTTAATTAACACATTTTTAATCCCAAAAAATGTTAGTCATGAGTGTTTTGGATAAGACCGTCTGCCATATGCCATAAATTGACCTACTGAGCCACTGAGCACGGTACCTGACTGCTGCCCAGAATACCTACCACAGTTTAAAGCAGGTTTCTGATTGTGTAGTGGGACATAAGCTTCTTCTTACTGTTTGTTGGACTTGTATCTGTAATGCAGAAATAAAGAAGCTGAGTTTTCGATGTGTCTCGGCTGATCAGCTTCAGTTTTTTCAGTTTTGACTCATTACATATGGATAACGTCTTAAATATGTAGAGATAATGTGTTAAACTATATTAGCTTGGTGATGCAACAGAAGGCTGAACCCCAGTTTTGTTTTTTCCATCAGGGCGAGTTTGCAGCGCGGTTGGCGAAGATGGAGGCGGAGCGGCAGACGTTAGCGGAGTCACTGACGAGTACAGAGCGCAGGGTGGCGGAGGAGAAGCAGAGAATGGAGGAGCTCCAGCAGCAGGCCAAAAGTGCTCGGACTGCCGCAGACTACGCCAAACAGGAGCTGCAGGACTACAAAAACAAAGCCTCTCGCATTCTGCAGGTCTCGACTCCCAGCCAGCATACTCTCAGCCATGAACATATACATACCGTGTGTTATTAGAGCTAATCAACCGCTGTTCAACCAGCCTGGAACACGTTAGGTGTACTTGGTTGGATGTGCCACTTTATTAGGCACACCCGGTTTCTAACTAGACTCTGGCCATTTTAACAGAAACATGTAGGTGTACTGTTTTGGTCCAGACTGTACCCTGTTGTCGCCTGCTGCTGCACGGTTTATCCACCTTGTTCAAATTGAGATTAGGTGAATCACATAACAGTAATCATTAATATTAGAATATATATTAGAATTGTTATTAGAATTACGTATCATAAGAATTATTATGTCTTTGTGAGGTCAGAGATTTATAGTAACCGTGGCCCGGTACTTTCAGGCCTGGTTCTGACCAGATTTGGATGGTGGACCATTTTCAACACCTTAGATGTGTTTGTTTATCTGATTGTTTGTTTGGATATATATATACATATACACTGTCTGGCCAAAACAAGGTCACCACCTGGATTTAAGTAAGCAATCAGGTAAGAGCCTCCCACTGGATAATTACTGCATGGGTGATTATGTTTCGGCTGGCAACCAGTTATTTAACCCGAACTGATACAGTGAGTCGCTTCTCATCTGTTAAACCACCATGTGGAGAGACGCGTCCTGTGGTCGTGGAAAAGATGTTAATCTGGTTCAGAAGGTCAAATTATTATCATCCAGCAGAGAGAACATCTAAGGAGGTGCTGAAACTCCTAAAATCGGGTTAAGAACCGCCCAGCGCATTATTAAACAGTGGAAGGACGGTGGGGGAACATCATCTTCCAGGAAGGAATGTGGTCGGAATGATGGTGATGGGCGATCAGTTAAACGTCTGGTGAAATCAGATGGTAGAGAAGCAGCAGTAGAGCTCAGGGAGATGTTTAATAGTGAGAGGAAGATCATCTCCACACGCACAGAGCGAAGGGAACTCGAGGGATCGGGACTAAACGGCTGTGTAGCCTTAAGAAGACCACTCGTCAGTGAGGCTAACCGGCCAACACGGCTTCAATCTGCTAGGGAGCATAAAGACTGGACTCTGGAGCGATGGAAGAAGGTCATGTGGTCTGATGAGTCCAGATTTACCCCGTTCCAGAGTGGTGGGGTATCAGGGTAAGGAGAGAGATTTGTCTGTTCCACCTTAAGTGGTGCAGCAGTTACATTCTGGCAGTAGCCAACTGTGACCCCTTTACTATGATGTAGGTTTAATTGGACGCTCGCAGCATTTACATGCTCACAAGAGCGTTGGGGCCCACATCTTCAAGCACAATACAGACCGATCACACCAACTGTGGGTGCAAGTAGGAAGGAAGTTTGTGTTATCTGGATATGTAGATGGATGTGTCTAGATGTGGATCGTTTCTGATCCTGTCTGAGAGCATTTACAGCTCGTCCTGTTATTTTAGAACGACCAACTGTGGAGACTCTCCTGACCTTCTAAGCTCTGTTTTTTTGGTGTTTCCAGTCCAAGGAGAAGCTGATCAGCAGTCTAAAGGAAAGCTCAGGCTTGGAGGTGCTGGATGGAGGAGGGGCAGCAGCAGGAGTGGAACTGGAGGAGTTACGGCACGAGAAGGAGCTCCAGAGAGAGGAGATCCAGAAGCTGCAGGCTCAGATACAGACCTTGCGTTCAGAGATACAGGTGGATATACTCACACGCCCACATCACCCAAAGACGTAATACAAAAAGAGCAAGCTCTACTGAGTACAGCGCCTGCTGTCGCCTGGTTCTGCCAGTACAGTGACGCTACAATACAGGTTGGGTTTTAAGCACGTGACCTCACGGAGAAAGTGTGGTGGTGTTCCCAGTGCAGGATGCAAAACACACATTTGCATAGGGGCGTAAAACCGTATTGCTGCGACAGTTCAGCCACGCCTGTTTTGGAATGTTCTGTTGTATTTAGTGGTAGTAATTAGGTAGATATGACTAGATATTCAATAAGACACAATAAAATCCTCAGGCCTGCTTCAGATGTTAAAGAGCTCGGTTGATATGCAAACCCATTGATATGCAAATGATCTAAACCCTGTATATAATTAAAATACATGTACATCAAATACACATTCATGTATCGCCTCTCTGGGCTGCTCTGTTCATACCCAGTCGTGTTACTGACTGACTGACTGACTGACTGACTGGCTGGTTGAAGTAGCCTGATTAGTTGTGAGATGTTCCAGCTGGTGTTTTTTAGGATTCAACATCTTTTTCTATTTTGTTGTTCCTGAACCAGCTTTTCTTTAAATGTGTTGCAGGTGTCAGATTCAAAATGGGCATACAGTTAAACTTCACTGAGCGTTTGATATGTTATACCGTTTCCTGTTAAATATCCAGTTTAAATGATTCTGCATCCTGTTTTCATTTCATTTTGACCAGTGCCCCTGTACTGTGTTGGAAATGGGGCTGTAATTTTAAATCAGTTATGAATGTGGTTGGTTTTAACTGTTCATGGCACGTAGAGTCTTTCCTGAAATAATTATAATTAAATAAATTAAATAAATAAATAGTGAAATCACACGTATATTTATTATAGCATTTGTAGTTCAGTGTCTGAGGAACACGGTCTGGTTCCTTCAGGCCGCCTTCATTCTGGTTTCGTTCTTTCAGGCCTTCTACTTTCTGGACTGGCTCTATTGGGCATCCTGATTTCTGGACTGGTTCTCTCGGGCCTCCTGATTTCGGGCTGGGTTCTCTCTGGCCTTTTCTTTTCTGGCCGGGTTTCTCGGGCCTCCTCCTTTCGGGCCTGTTTTTTTTTGGCCTTGTTCTCTTGGGCCTCCTTCTTTCTGACATGGTTCTTTTGACCTCCTGCTTTCTGGTCTAGTTTCTGTTAGGCCTCCTGCTTTCAAGCTTGGCCCTTCTGGCGTTGGCTCAGCAGTCTCTGTGTTACAGGAGCTGGAAGGCCAGGCCGTGGTGGAGGCTGAGAGTTGGAGAGAGCAGCAGCAGGAGCTGCAGGAGCAAAACATGCAGCTGGCCAGAGCTAAACAAGAGGTGGAGGCAGAACTGGACCGCTGTAAACAGGTGTGAAGACTGAGAGTTTGAGAGACGGTAACTGTAAAGAGTACAGACTTTCACTGTCTGTGAGGTCATATGAAGAGGTGTGTCTGTGTATCACAGGAGCTGCAGTACGTGGAGGAGGAACAACATCGCACTAAAAGCACACTGCAGAGTCGCATCAAGGACCGAGAGGACGAGATCCAGAAACTTAGAAACCAGGTGACCCTCATCTCCGTATATGCGTATACACATACATGCACAGCCTTTCCCTCTCCACTAACACCCAGTACAGTTACACTCACAGCTGGTCACTCCTTCAGTACATGGCTCCACTAAATTCCCTCTCTCTTCCTCTCTCAAGCTGACCAATAAGGCTCTGAGCAACACTAGCCAGGCGGAGCTGGAGGGGCGCCTGCACCAGCTGACGGAGACGCTGATCCAGAAGCAGACGATGCTGGAGGCTCTGGGCACTGAGAAAAGCTCCCTCATCTTCCAGCTGGAGCGGCTGGAGCAACAGCTCAAGAGCGTCCAGGGAGGCCAGAGCAGCGGCCCTCACATCAACATGGCTGCAGTGGAGGGAGCAGGTACACGGCAGTGATCAAACAAAACACAA
>JAVGWN010003252.1:0-10434 GCA_034552555.1 Semaprochilodus insignis | reverse complement strand
TCTCTCTTTCTCTCTTTCTCCTTCTGTGTTTTCCTGTTCCTGTAAGTGAGCAGTGATTTAAGGTGCTGATGTGTAAGTTGGAACCGCAGTCCTCCCTCCCTCTCTCTCTCTCTACCTCTCTCTCTCTCTCTCTCTCTCTCCCTCTCTCTCTCTCTCTTCCTCTCTCTTGCCCCAGCTGTGGTAGAAGTGGGTCAGTCACGGAGGGCAGGAGGGTCAGCCACCCTTCCACCACATTTTTCCACCCGCTGCCTCCAGGGAGTCTCCCTCCACAACAGCCCCTTCAGTGGAGTCACAGGGCTGCAGTGTACACACTGGAGCCGGCTGATGTATCGGTGGTTAGTAATCATCGCTGTGTTGGTGTGTGCAGTCCTGACGTTACCCAGCGCTGACAGAGTCCTAATCCTAACGGACCCAAAACAACCGGGCACCCTTTAAAAGGAGTACTGGAACAGTACACTGCGAAAACTGAGATCCTGGCATGTGAAAATATCCTGTATCTAACTGATATATCTCAGAAAGTCTCGTTCTGAGATTGATTTAAGATCATTTTAAGATTATTAAACTCATTTTTAGACATTCTTTACTGGTTTTGTAAGTGATTGGCAGATAATTTTGCTTATTTTAAGAAACATGCTTGAAACAGTCTGCCAATTTGGCTCACTAAAGTCATGTAAAACAAGTAAAACACGCCTGGAAATAAGTACAGTAATCTTAAAATTAGCTTAAAACGATCTCAGAATGGGACTGGGCCAATCAAATAATCTTACATATAGCTGATATATCTTATTTTTCTCAATTGAGATTATTTCTAATTTTAGGATTATTAAACTTATTTCTAGAATTTAGTTTTACTTGTTTTAAGTGTTTTTTAAGCCAGATTTTCTGACTATATTGGCAGATAATTTTACTTATTTTATTTTAAGAAACTAGTGAGACATTTGGCTCACTAAAATCACATAAAGCAAGTAAAAATTGCCTGGAAATAGGTACAATAATCTTAAAATTAATTAAAAACAGTCTAAAAATGGGACTTTGAGGGATATATCAGATAGGTATAAGATAATTCTACTTGCCAAGATCATTTTTTGCAGTGTAGCGTTTGGTCTAGTCCTGGTTTACAGTGTGGGTGGCCGTGTAAGAGACAGAAGGGCTGCAACAAACTAATTTTGATGGTCGAATAATCTTTTGATTATTTGGATTGTGAGTCGCTCAAATACCACATAACTCTAAAGTAGCTATTAAATTTTACATTTAGTCTGAAGTCGTTTTATGTGAACAGGTTTGTTCTCAAGAACAGTGACCTGCTTGTCCGGAACCTGCATTTCAAACAGAACATGTTCCAGCTCATAACATGAAGTAGGACAGCCTTGAACGTTAACAGTAGCTAACTAGCACAGCTAGCCTCCACCACCACGAGAACTGGAACCAAACACTGTTCAGAGTTCAGAGAGCAGAAGCTGGGGTTCTCAGACCCCCGTGTCTACGATTGGAGCCGATCGTTTGTCGCTTCACCGCACACTGGTGGCTTGCCCCTCTGCTGTCTGCGCCCCTCACACGCTGTTCGATTTCTTCCCCCAACCCTCGACTCCAACTGGCCCAACATCCACAGACTACAGCCAGCCAGCACAGACTTGGCCAGCCTGAGGATCAGCTCTAAAACTGTTGTGTAGTGTAACCCGATAGGTGAAAGCGCACCCAATTCACGCTGTGTTAGTAGTGCGGTGTTAGTGTGTAATGACTGTGACAGGCCTGAGTTAAATAAGAGCCGTTGTCTGTTTTTGAAGCCAAGTGTGAACAGTGCATGGAAACACTATAAGATCTGCCCAGTGTAAAGCAGTAAACAGTGTGTTCAGTAAAGAAGTGGAACACTTTCATAACCTACTGTACTCAAGTAGTGTGTTGGTGTACAGTAACTCAGTAAGTGTGATGCGTTAGTGTGCTGTAAGTAGCGTGTCGGTGTACGGTAACTCAGTAAGTGTAACGCGTTAGTGTGCTGTAAGTAGCGTGTTGGTGTACGGTAACTCGGTAAGTGTAATGCGTTAGTGTGCTGTAAGTAGCGTGTTGGTGTACAGTAACTCAGTAAGTGTGATGCGTTAGTGTGCTGTAAGTAGCGTGTCGGTGTACGGTAACTCGGTAAGTGTAACGCGTTAGTGTGCTGTAAGTAGCGTGTCGGTGTACGGTAACTCGGTAAGTGTAATGCGTTAGTGTACTGTAAGTAGCGTGTCGGTGTACGGTAACTCGGTAAGTGTAATGCGTTAGTGTGCTGTAAGTAGCGTGTTGGTGTGCGGTAACTCAGTAAGTGTAACGCGTTAGTGTGCTGTAAGTAGCGTGTCAGTGTACAGTAACTCAGTAAGTCCCACCAATCAGGGTTCAGCGGTTACTTTGTTTTGAGCTTGTGTTGACCTGTTGGACAGAGCTTGGTTCTAGCTAATGGAACCTGTTCTCCTTCAGTGTTCTGTGCTGATGGTGATTGTAATAGACGTCAGTGTCAGACTAATTACTGATCTCCTATTAAAGACTGGTGGACTGAGAGACACTCGAGTCTCTTCACCTACACTGAGCTGATTAAGAGTCTTGTTCCAGAAATGATAATAGGACATTAGAGCCATAATAAATCATGCTCCTGTTACTCTCCATACTTAAGTACATTTGAAGGGAAATACTTCAGTACTGTTACTGCAGTGGAGGTGTAAAGGAGGAACGTCTACTGACACTGGAGGAGTAGTTTACTTTGGGGTGTCTGTAACTGTCCTACATGGGTTGTGTACTTTGTCCACCGCTGGTTGGTTAAATGTTCTTCGTTCTAAATAGCAGATCTCCATGTAGCTGAAATGATCTCTGGTGTGTGTTGAGAATACCCGGATCATGGAGCAGGCTGGTAATTCTAAATCAGATATCTGATGGTGTGTGTCCGTGATTGGCCGGGGCTCGCCTTGTTTTCGATTCGGAACGGAAGCTCTGGGAGGGAAGAGAGCGGGAGGCTTTGGCTCTGTCTGCTCGGGACAGAGGAAGGGGAAACAATGCCCAGACAGCAGCGGCAGTGGCCTGGCACGATAAAACGCCTCACTGCTTTCATTCCACACAGTCCGAATTGTCCCTAACAGTACAGTATCCAGGCCAGCGGTCACCCACGCGAAGACCAGGCTGTGAGCGGAGAGTTGAGCAGGGTGGGAGAGTGGAGGGGGGTTAAGAGGGTGAAGTTGTGGTGAGTCGTGGCGGTGAGTCTTCCCGTCTTCCGGTTAGACTGTTTGCACAACTGTCTGAGAGCAAAAGAGTGCAAGGAATAGGCTGTACTGCGCGTCCCAAAATCTAACACCCCCAAAGCATGCTGGGAATTCACGGTCAGGTCCAGGAGCGGAATGTCTATGGAGAGGAATGTTTCGAAAGTGGTGCTGTCTTGTCCAGACCTATGACTAATATAAACTCATCATCAAAAGGATAGCTGCACAAATAGCTGCACCCAGAAGGAGACAACTGACAGGAGTGAAACTCGGTGTGTAGGTTTGACATTGTGAGACATGCTAATGATTCAAGTTTCAATCTCGGCCGCACATGTGACGTCGGCAAGGACGGGCCTTATCTCTGTACCTGACTGACCCAACAGCCACAATTACGAACATTCAGCAAGCAGTGTTGCCTCCATGAGTCATCCTGTTAGTGCAGCACCATTGGCAGACGGCTGCACCACGCAGGACTACAAGCACACAGACCGTTACCACGACTGTCCTTAACACCACGTCACCGTCACCAAAGATTGCAACGGTGTCGTGCCAGACTGTCATGGAGTGACTCAGAATGGCAGCGGGTCATCTTCAGTGACGAGTCCCGCTTTTGTCTTGGTGGAGACGACCAACGAATCCGTGTGTGGAGGCACCGTGGTCAGCACCAAGATGAACAGCTTGTTGTCACGTGTCACACGTCCAGAAGGCCTGGTGTCACTCCACCTCCACCCCTACCGCACCATCTGCAGGAACTGTGTGAGGATATTCATGCTGCATGGGATGGATTATCACAGGACACCATTAGGAACCTCTACAGCTCCATACCGAGGTGTCTGGCGTGTTGGGTTAGCAAACATGGCGGCCCGACGCCATACTGAGAGACAGACTTCTGTATGTGTAGCTCAATAAATATTGATCATATCAGTCTAAATTTATCATCAGTTATTGATCCTGGTAACCTTTATCCTCCTTCCCAATAGCATTCCCAATCCCACACCTCCTTCTGGGTGCAGGTATTACTTTGATGACTCTTTAGATGAATGGAATCAGCTTATGGAATGTCCTATCTGGCTGCTTATAGAATATCCTTAAGGGAGCTGCCTGTAAATATGCGCTATGGTAGGACATTAAGACAAAGTAGCACAATTCATCTCAACCGCCTTTGCGTCCTTATTGGCTTCAAATCCAGAGAGTGTCCACACAGCTGTTGTTGTCTGCTCTTAAGTTTGTTGGCCACGACTGATCGCAAAGGCTGTGAACTCACTGCAGCTGCCAATTTAGCATCAAAGGCCGCAGCGCTAGCGAGACCCACTCACTAGCGGCGCGTTACGGAAGTCTATGTGTGTCTGAGACAGAGGCAGCAGGAAAACTCATTTGATATGGATTGTATTGATACATATTTCAATATTCCTGACTCTTAACTCCCTCACAAGGACTCACACTGCCCTTTGGTGGAGTAACGGACGTCTTATAGTTCTTCATGGTTATGAAAAGTGATGGCAGCTGGCTCCTCTCCGTTGGCTAGAATTGCAGGAAAACAGGGTTCGTCCTTCCCACCCAGAGTGGCCACGGTCAGTCAAGCTCTCTCTGACCTGATCTGATCTTGCCTCTAAACGTAATCATTTTCATGGCAGAGCAGGTCACTGCTTGTTTCCCGTTGGACAGATCCACTGACCAAGTCCTGATAACTTTGGGCCAGCTAAACGTAATATCGGACAGTCCATGTCCACTTTGAGGCTGAGACTCATGTAACATTGGCTAATTAGGTGGGTGATGTTATTAGCATGTATGCTAGTGCCATTCCATTTCCATCCCTATTTGGAAAACCATCCCGGAACCACAGCCTGAACTGTCCTGAGCAAGGCTGGATGGACCTGTGACCCGGCATGTTGGCTAGGAGTGTCCACTTCTTGGGCTTTGCTCAAGCTACCCTATCCCAGCTTAACGTATAGCAAATATCGGATAGTCCATGTCCACTTTGAGATTGAGACTCACGTAACGTGGGCTAGTTAGGTGGGTGAATGGTGGCTGAACTGGCCTGAGCAAGGCTGGATGGACCCGTGACCCGGCATGTTTGATAGGAGTGTCCCCTTCTTGGACTCTGCCCCGTGTTAGCTCAAGCTACCCTAACCCAGCTTAACGTATATTAAATATCGGATAGTCCATGTCCACTTTGAGGCTGAGACTAATGTAACGTGGGCTAGTTAGGTGGATGATGTTATTAGCTTGTATGCTAGTCCCATTCCGTTTCCATCCCCATTTGGAAAACCAACCTGGAACCACAGCCTCAACTGGCCTGAGCAAGGCTAGATGGTCCCGTGACCTGGCATGTTTGCTAGGAGTGTCCCCTTCTTGGACCCCTGTGTTACCTCAAGCTAGCCTGTCCCATCTTAACGTATAGCAAATATCGGACAGTCCATGTCCACTTTGAGGTTAAGACTCAGGTAACGTTGGCTAGTTAGGTGGGTGACGGGTGGCTGAACTGGCCTGAGCAAGGCTGGCTAGACCGGTGACCCGGCATGTTTGTTGGGAGCGTCCCCTTCTTGCACTGTGCCCCTGTGTTAACTCATCAAGCTGCCCTTGTGCTTTCTGACTACATGCCTTTGCTCAATATTTCAGTATTGCTTAAACAAGAATTGGACTATATGACCTTTGGATAGCGAGCTACCCTTCACCACTGAGCTCAGCTGCTTCCATCAGTCACTCTTTCGTCTTTTCCTTTAAGTCCTCGAGTGCCCGCAAGGCTTTTTCACCATTCACCCAAATGTGTGTATGACTTATTTCCCCCGTCCTGAGGATTAAAATGTCCATATGTCATCCAGTTTGCACTTTAGAGTGGCTCCGTTTCCGCGGAGGAGAAGCTTCTGTGCTGTGCCGACCGTCGCGTCTCCTCCCGTGAGAGATGCCGTGTGATTTCTGAGACGGCAGTAAAAGTGTACGTTTTTAGAAAAGTTGGAATGGACATGCTTCGGAGCGCAGCGGTCAGATGCGGTGCGGTTACGCGGCAGCACATTATGGATCCAGCGGCTCAGAGAGCAGGGAAACGAAAATAGCCTGGCGGGCTGCTTGTAAGGAAAATGTACTGAAACATAATGCTAACGTTTGCTGGAGTGTCTTTAAATTAAGGTGCAGATTAAAGTCCTTTCTTCAAAGCTCCAAGCTCCTCTTTTGGCTCGTGCACGTACGCGCTGATAAATACCCCGACGTACCTAAGTGGAAAATGACAGAATAGATGTTTAATTACTTGAGATTCTTTCGTCAGAGCCTGTAATTACAGTTTATCTGGTCTTTTTTCCCCTCCGAGTTCTTCTACACCATGTCAAGCAGGTTTGCTTAGATGTTGCAGCGTGTCCTCGTCTGTTTGAGTGGGTCTGAGTGTCTGAATGTGGATGAAGTACCTTATGAAGTAGGACCTTCTTTTAATAGCAGGAGAGTCCTTTTCATAAAAGTCCCTTTTTTAAATATTTGGAGCTTTAATCTTTTAGCAGCTCATCGTCTTCAGGGGCTCCTCTCCTCGGGGTGAGTGCGGCTCTTCTTTCAGTTATACAACAATATAAAGGAATTTCAAACATCGCATATCAGAACAAGCTTGGAGGTCTGCATCTCTGCATGCGCATGGGTCTCTCTGGCTCTCTCTTCCTCAAATCATATATATTTTGTTGGTGTAACTTCTCACAGCAGAGAATGGTTCTCCAGAACTGGTGTTCTAGCAATTTGTCCTACCCATTGAGCAGTTCTACCGAGCATGCTCGCATCATTAGTACAGCGTAGTCTTTTTTATGTTGTATTATGTTTTGAATGTTAATTCAGATTAGACTCAGATTAATAATCACTACTTCCCCCTAATAAGGTGATGTAGACCATCAAAACTTTTATTTTTTATTTTTTATATTTTTTATATTTCTTTTAATGCTGAAACATTTTTGTTGAGGACATTTGCCAGCTTCTTGTTTGAATTTCCACCTTAAATGCTGCTTACATTTTGCATTGACCACCGCAGTCCAGATCTCAACAGTCACTGAATACCTTTGGGATTTCTTAGATGTGTGAGAAGCAGAAAATGAGTGCATTTACATGTACTCAATAATCTAATCACTGCAGAAAATCATTTTGACTGACATTTTGTCAGTATTCTGGAAATACAAATCAGAGTAAGGGTATACATGCAGTGAGAAATCAGAGTAAGGGTATACATGCAGTGATAAATCAGAGTAAGGGTATACGTGCAGTGATAAATCAGAGTAAGGGTATACGTGCAGTGATAAATCAGAGTAAGGGTATACATGCCGTGATAAATCAGAGTAAGGGTATACGTGCAGTGATAAATCAGAGTAAGGGTATACATGCCGTGATAAATCAGAGTAAGGGTATACGTGCAGTGAGAAATCAGAGTAAGGGTATACATGCAGTGATAAATCAGAGTAAGGGTATACGTGCAGTGAGAAATCAGAGTAAGGGTATACGTGCAGTGATAAATCAGAGTAAGGGTATACGTGCAGTGAGAAATCAGAGTAAGGGTATACATAAACCAGCTTCCGCATCTCCTGAAAAGAGGAATGGAAAGCTGTAATAAAGGGAATGGCTGGAATACTGATGAAAACCTGGAGCATGTTTGGTTCAGGCTTCCTTTTTTTTCCCAGATGGCAAAATGAATAGCATGCCCTTAATGGCTTTCTGGCTGATAATGGAATAAACGAATGGGTGGTCTCTTTCAAATTAAGTCCCTCTCTGTCTCTCTTTATGTCCCTCAGTTCAGAGGCCTGGTGAAGACAGATGAAAGCCTGTGTGCTGGTGCCGGAGTCTGTGAGGATGGTGGCACTCTTGATCAGTTATGGTGTTTATTAAACACATCGCCTCTCCGCGGCTCACTTTTTCCTCATCGGAGCGACAGAGACGGATAGTGTTTATAGTCAGGACAATGGACTGTACAATCACAAACAGATGAAAGGGACTCCCGCACACGCTCACGCACTCGACAGGGGAAAATAAGATCTCCCAACACACTGATACATAATTATATTCACTGGCACGGAGTCCTCGTGTTTACCCGGTCGAGTGAGCGCGAGAGAGAGAGGGATCAGCAGGGATGTTTTCTCCACACCTCCAAAAGTTCAGCCTTACGTCTCGTTTTCTGAGTTCTCCCGTCCCAGGTAAACACATTCAGTGACGCTGAGGTCTTGTCTCTGAGACCACCAGCAGCTTTTTTGCCTGGTGAGTAGGAGACAAAGAGAGAGATGGATAGCGAGTTTGAGGGGAAATAGAGAGAGAGAGAGAGAGAGAGGCTGAGCGAGAAAGAGAGCGAGAGTGTAAAAGGGTGTAAACACTAGCAGCGTTTCCAACGCAAACATGTCCTGTCTTTCTGTCTCTCCTGCCTCCCGTCTCTTTGTCTCTCCGCATGTTTTCCTTTTTTTGTAGGGGGCAAAAGAAAACAAGATGAAGCTGCAGAAATTTGTACCCAGCTACTTCCTGTTGTTCACGTGAGGTTCCCTTTCGGGGGGCGTTCCTCTTCCAGACCAGCTCCACATGTCCCGGATTCGGCTGTTTTACACACTCTCTCTCTCACACACACATACGCACACGCGCGGGCACATTCTCATGATCACTCGCAGCCTTCCATACACACAAACCCCAAAACACATGTGCCCTGAAATCTACAGTTTAAGTTTTCAGACTGTTTTTTTGAGCCTTACAGGCCCCTTTCACTCCGCACCACACTCTAAAGTTCACGTAATACATTCCTTCCAAAAACATCCCTCTCTCTCTCTCTCTCTCTCGCTCGCTCTCGCTCTTTTTTTGTCCGTCGTCTCGCTGTCTGGCCAAACTACTGCAGCTTTCCCAGCTGAATTAGTGGATCTTTCGAAGGAGCCTTTATTTTCTGGAAAAATCGCCTTTCTGTGCCTGTGTGCGTGTGTTTGTGTTTTTTTCCTTCCTTCGTTTAGATTGTGTCAATATAAATACATTCATTCAGATCCTTTAGGGCATCCTGTGTGTGACTGTGTATATATCTTTGTTCAGATCGTTTAAGGCTTGCTGTGTCTTCCATGACTATACGTACCTTCTGTCAGATCCTTAAAGGCAGTCTGCGTATGACTGTCTGACTGTACCTCTGTTTAGATCCTTAAAGGCATCCAATCTATATGTACCTTAATTCACATCCTTTAAGGCAGTCTGTGTCTGACTTTCTGACTGTACCTCTGTTCAGATCCTTAAAGGCATCTAGTCTATATGTACTTTAATTCACATCCTTTAAGGCAGTCTGTGTCTGATGGTCTATATGTACCTCGAGTCAAATCCTTTAACTCAGTGTATTTGTGTATATGTATCTTAATTCAGATCCTTTAAGGCAGTCTGCGTATGACTGTCTACATGTACCTCTGTTCAAATCCTTTAAGGCAGTCTGTGTCTGACTATCTGACTATACCTCTGTTCAGATCCTTAAAGGCATCCAGTCTATATGTACCTTAATTCACATCCTTTAAGGCAGTCTGTGTCTGACGGTCTATATGTGCCTCCAGTCAAATCCTTTAAATGAGACTGTGTCTGTCTATATATATCTTAATTCAGATTCTTTAAGGCAGTCTGTGTCTAATGGTCTGTATGTTTCCCCATTCAGATCCTTTAAGGCAGTCTGTGTCTCACTAAATGTATCTTTGTTCAAATCCTTTAAGGCAGTCAGTGTCTGACTGTCTATTTGTACCTTCTGTCAGATCCTTGAGGACTACAGCAATACAATTTTTCATTCTATAGCACTTCTAAGACTGCCTTTAAGGATCTGAACAGAGGTACATAAAGACAGTCATACGCAGACTGCCTTTAAGGATCTGATTGAAGGTACATATGAACAGTCAGGCACAGACTGCCTTAAGGGTTATTGACATAATCGTGCATACACTGCTTTTAAGGATCTAGACTGATATATGTATAGACACCAACAGTCTAGGTACATATAATAGTCCAAATCCTTAAAGGCAGTGTATGTGTAATTAAGTCTATATACAGCACTAATGTAAAAGTCTGATTTTCAAGATGTTAAGCTTTTCATCTGCACTGTGAATTGGTGTCTTAGCCTTACTACTTCGGAACCTCATACCCAGTGTTGACAGGTATCATGCAGTGCCTAGTTTTATTAGCCACTGAAATCAAAACAGGTGTGCCTTAATTGGAATCTGAGTCTATATAATGGCCAGAGTGCCAGTCAGGCGACCAAACCTGT
>JAVGWN010003251.1:0-10435 GCA_034552555.1 Semaprochilodus insignis | reverse complement strand
TATATATACATATATATATATATATATATACACACACATGCGTAGACATTATATCTTATACATGTTAACCTCTAATAACTCTGATCAGGTAGTTATGCCATACCTGAATGTCATTACAATACATTCAAAAATTAATTCAGCTGAACAGCCACCCGAAGCCTGCTGTATCAAACTGGCCTGATGTATTTTTATATTCTCAATCTCATTTATATTCGTATGTCTGTGATAATAATATCACAGAGCAGCTTTACAGAGATCCAGGCCAAGACCCAGTTCAACTCTGGCCAAGCTGGAATAATGTTCCTGAGACGGCATAAGGAAGAAACCCAGAGCCCCGAGCCGAGACGCAAATGAAATGTACATAAGCAGGATTAACAGAGACAGACGCCACAGGCAATTAGAGAACAGCTGTCAATCAAAGCACTCAAAATACATCTACCCTCATCTTCCAAAAACATATCTGCACCCAGAAGGAATCAGCTGACAGGAATGAAACTCGATGGGTAGGTTTAACATGCGAATGATTCGGTCTCAGCTGTGCATGTGATTAAGCAGGGATGGGTGTTCTCTCTGTACCTGACTGACTATATAAGGTCGTTCTGCTGCGTGTGCTTTCCATTCTGACTGGTGCTGTTGTGTTGGTAGCACTATGTGCAAGTGAAGAGAAGAGTTCGAAAGCAATTCCAGCAGTTGGAGGAGTTGGAGTCACATGGTGGGGCTCCAGGAAGCAGGATGGTATTATTGACGTACTGAGCGCCATACTGGTCGTGCGGATACTACCATAGCACGCTGCTGGCGGCAGTGGACAGAAGAAGGCATGCACAAGAGGCATGAAGGATCTGGGAGACCTACACGAACCACGGAAGGAGAGAGCAGCAGGTCATCTTCAGTGACGGGTCCCGCTTTTGTCTTGGTGGAGACAGAGTAAATATCGCCCTCTTTCTGAAACACTCTGTTAGAGCTCCTGTGTCTTTAAGCCCCGCCTCCTGAGGAGCCCAGTGTGCTCTGATTGGTTCAGCTGGGTCACTGTGTTCTGACTGGTCAACCACCAGAGCAGCATCCTGCTCCAAAACTGCTGTGGCTGTTCTTACAATGGTGTCGGCGCCAACACCGCTGTGGCTGTTCTTATGCCAGCGGGTCATCTTCAGTCCCACTGATGAGTCCCACTTTTGTCTTGGTGGAGACGACCAACGAATCCGTGTATGGAGGCACCGTGGCGGGTGCCATCACCAGACCTATCCCCAACTGAAAATGTGCGGGATGCTATTGGACGTGCCTAGCAACACTCCACCCCTACCGCACCATCTGCAGGAACTGTGTGAGGATATTCAAGCTGCATGGGATGGATTATCACAGGACACCATTAGGAACCTCTACAGCTCCATACCGAGACGTCTGGCATGTTGAATTGGCACACACGGCGGCCCGACACCATACTGAGAGACACTACTTCTGTATGTGTAGCTCAATAAATATTGATCATATCAGTCTAAATTGATCATCAGTTATTGTTCCTGGTAACCTTCATCTTCCTTCCCAACAGCACTGCAATCCCACACCTCCTTCTGGGTGCAGCTGTTCTTTTGATGATAACTGTTTAAGCTAATTTCCATTCACAGTTATTATTAGCCACGCTAGCATCTTCAGGTTCAAGCTGAACACTGAGCAGCGCACATACGAAAGAGAAGAATGGTCAAAATGGCCCACCAATTAACTAAACTATAACAGGTTCTTCAATCCGCAGCATCTTTATTCATCCATTTAATTCAACACTTTACGGACGTGATATCTGCTTAAGCTTTCCGTTTTCAGCCCTGTATAAAGGCTAATAATGACTTAGCGGCACGGTTGTTAAAAGCCACACGGCTGTATTTTCAAGGCCAGCCTGCCGGCTTCCTGCCGTCAGGATCACCTTAGCATAAAAGAACAGCAGGCTGAGCAGCCGACTGTACAGGCAGCACTGTCTGACGGCAATCATTCAAAAAAACTGGGCCAGAAGTTTCACTTTCCACACGCTTTCAAGACAGCACGGTGTAGAGAACAGACATCACGGGCAACTCAACCAGAAAGCATCGCAGCACAGCAACGACTGACAGCTTGTAGAGGAAGTTATTAGTTCTTACTCCATCAATCACTCCACCACGAGAGGAACATGTCAAGCAGCATCCAGACTTGGCAGACACGGAAGTTTCAGAAGAAGGAGGTGTAGTGGTAATCATAGACATAGAGGTAATGAAGCCTCTTCCTGCTAACAGTAAACAGCCTATGTACTGTGACTGTAAACAGCTCTTGGACCAATCAGGGCCCAGCTTTTAAAGTTTGGATCAGAAAAATAGTACAATTATGATCATTCAATAATCATAACTGCAGCACTTTTGGGGTCCACTAGAATAAATTTACATGCTTCGGTTTCCCAAAACAGAGTAAATATCGCCCTCTGTCTGAAACAGAGCTCCTGTGTCTTTAAGCCCCGCCTCCTGATGAGACCAGTGTGCTCTGATTGGTTCAGCTGGCCTACTCTGTTCTGACTGGTCAACCACTAGAGCAGCATCCTGCTCCAAAACTGCTGTGGCGGTTCTTACAATGGTGTCAGCCTCAACACCGCTGTGGCTGTTCTTACAATGGTGTCGGCACCAACACCGCTGTGGCTGTTCTTACAATGGTGTCGGCACCAACACCGCTGTGGCTGTTTTTACAATGGTGATGGCCCAAACACCGCTGTGGAGGTTCTTACAATGGTGTCCACCCCAACAGCGCTGTGGCTGTTCTTACAATGGTGTCAGCCCCAACACCGCTGTGGCGGTTCTTACAATGGTGTCGGCCCCAACACCACTTTGGCGGTTTTTACAATGGTGTCACCCCCAACACCGCTGTAGCGGTTCTTACAATGGTGTCGCCCCCAAACTGGTTGCTAAGGCCCTGTTCACATCGAACCCGCATACAATCAAACAAGCCACTGTTCTCGTGGATTCATGACGAGGGCTTTGTCACTGATATGAACGCAGCGTAACTGTTTGCTGAACCATACGTTCCCTCCACAACCACCTCAAACCAGGAGCACCTGTTCTCATCTGACATCTGACCCACCTCCACGGAGAAAACAGTGGGGCAGTCCAAACTGCAGCTTAGGAGCTGCTATTTCGGTTACTTCTAGAAATCTGCAGGCTCCAATTCCGTAAACATGATCTCCACCCTGGACACTACTCCATTTCCTTCTAGTGTTGGAAACTGACGAACTGTCCAGGTCTCGTTTTCCAGACAGATCACTAACCCTCCAGTGAATCAGGGTAGCGCTAACGTAAAGCCATGCTAATTATTATAACCACTATTAGCCGTGCGAGTACATCAGATGTAATCACTGAGACAGATGATCCTGAATGGCCTTTCAAAAACAGCCTCTTGCTAAAATCAGGAAAAGGAAGGAAGCAAGCGTAACGCTCCATCACTGCCTTTACTTCACAGTCTACGCACTGGGCCAGGAGCCGAGAGCACACTGGCACCCGATTCCGTGAATACTGGGCTGTGGGAACAGTTTGTTATGAAATGAACCAAGGATAAAGCATGTCCGTCTACAGCCTCATCTACATCATTTAATTTTATTCCTAATTCTATAAACCCAAAGCTGAACGTCATCTTCATACTCTCAGATCACTTTCAACCCAACTGGAAACGTGTCCTTCAAGCTCGCTGCTGTACAGAATCACAGCCAACAGCTGTAAAAATTAGACTCACTGTATATCTGAGAAGCTAAGAAGCTACAGCTCTGGAAATAAATAAGAGACCGCTCCAGTTTCTTCTTAAATCAGAATCTCCACATGTACAGCAGGTTCTTAGTGAGGAACAGAAGGTTGGGTTCTAGCTTTACTGGCAGATCCAATGAGCGTCTGGTTCATAAGAACAAAGTCAAGCAGCAAACACACAGGACAACACAGCTACAGACTGGCAGAGGGCCAAAACCCCTCTCTACTGACCGTGATGAGCGCCACCTCATTCCAATGTCACTTAACCACCGTAAGATGACCTCAAGTGACCTACAGAAAGACTGGCGAGCCGTGGCTGGGGTGAAATGCACAGCGAGCATGGTTCAGTAAACAGGCTTCTGGAGGGTCATTAGTGATTTTCTAAATAAACAGATCTAAATACAATATTTGATCTGGACTTTGGGAGACGTGTTTCCAGTAGTGTATAGAATAAAACAGAACTGCTCATTTTGGTCCAACACAAACCCAGAAACTGTACAACTAGAGAACCGGATCATTTTGAGGTGGTCTCTTCAATTTTTCCAGAGCTGTATATACTAAGAAGCTAAGAATATCAATATAATGCCATATGAGATATAAGTAGGGGTGTCAACACCAACGTGTTAACACCTGCGATTAATCTGGAAACTTAACGCGAATTGATCAGTTTGGCCCCAAACTGCCTCCCATAAATGGCCGTCTTTGAGAGGAGCCATTACCACAAGTATTCATGAACTGTATTCCGGTGAAAGGGAAAGAAAGCAGAGCAGCTGGCACAAGCTACACGTGTTGCACTGACCACATGGCCACTGGACATCGGTAAGCAACCATAACTACCTCGGTGTAACGGCACACCTAATCGATGACGAATGGCAACTGCACTCGTTCGCTTTAGGTGTGGTGAAAACAGAGGAAAGGCGTTTCACTGAAGCAGGCCCTGGCTAGCTGTCTGAAGGTAGGTGGGGAGATAACGGACAAGGTCACCACTATAGGAACAGATAGTCCGTGCGATATGATCGCGGCAGCAAGGAGTCGAGCGCATGTCCTGTGTAGTGCACATTGTACGTCTGTGACAGCGGGTTTGCGGATGCTTTAGGCAAGTGCTGTAAGTAAGACGGACATGTAAGTTGCCGGTTTAAACTTTTATTCAAAGACACGGTGGCATTGGGTTTCTCAAATATGTCTACTCACAGTAGCATTTACTTTGGTGAGCTACTTTGCAAACAAAGCTGTTTACATCTTTACACTGTTTACGTTCATTTCATTATGTGGTTGTCTGCAGTTCATTCTGGATGTTGTAGGCAATGCCAAGCACACCCTGAGACTTGTTACTCAGCAAATGAAAAGACTGTAATTCAGAAATCACTATAACTAAGCTGAGATGTTATAATCAAGTTTTATTCCAGCACCACATGTGTATTTGTTTTATCTCCCGCCACAAATACAAGTAAATCATGATTAATCACGGCCTATGATTATGATTAACTCGATTAATATTCTTTAATCGACTGACACCACTAATCCTTAGTTGTTCTTCGTAACCATAACATAACACCACATATGGTATATGTGTTGCATAATGTGAACAGACATTCAAGCTATCTGTTATAGTCTGCTAGCCAGGTTAGCATTTGGGGAACAGACTTTCCTTTAGCCCCTTAAACAGCGTGGAGGCACCGGTGCAACCAAACCTCTCTTACACACCTGTCTAACCTGAGAATAACTCAGCCTGCGTCTGTTTGTATTGTAGCTCATGTGGCTCCTGAATAATAAGCCTCAGGATGTAGGAACTCTGGGACTCTAAGGGTTACAGCTGATGTGAGTGGACCGTACCATGTGGAGAGTAGACCCTCAGGTTGATAGGGACAGGGGAGATGCCCTTGTTGGCTCCAGTGACGCGGTCAGTCTCGGCCTCGATCTCCTGGCGCACCTCATCGAAATCGGTGAACTTCTTCCCTTTGAGGTGGAGAAACTCCGCCCACTCTGCAGACGGGCAGGGAGAAAACGGATGAGCTGTACAAGGCAACCAATTAGCTCAAGCTACGAATACAAGTCTCAGAGCAAACCCTTCGGGTAAACTGGACTGGACACTGCAATGAATGTGTATATGGTATACAGACAGTTGCACTAGGCAAGCACATCCTACACTAGCAGCTGGAGTCCGGATTGAGGCAGGTGTCGCCAACATAAAGGCAGCAGCAGAGCCGCTAAGACTTGCTATGTACACTCAATGGTCACTTATCTCTGGAATGGATGTTAAACTGTAGCTACAAGGCTAACAAGGCAGGCTAACGAACCCTAGAAGTCAATAGTCGCCCAAATCTTTCCCATAAATACCTGTCCAAACCCTGCTCACATCACCAGACTTGGGTCGAATGGTTTAGGACACAGAATGACTCCCTGTGAGCTATAAACGTTAACAGGACTTCATCACGTAGTTGCATGGAGTGCGGTGATGCTCAGAATTCCGACCTCCCTTTTGGCGTGCACACACGTCATATATGCAGGCATATGGAAGCTACAGATTCAAGACTAACAGTTACTCATAAGCTGCAGCATGTCTTGGATGGCTGATTCTGTGGGGGATCCACCCCGTTGTCTAAACTGGAATACTGCTGCGTACAGCTACACGGATGCTAATGCTGTGTTCACACGTTGGCGGGTGACACTCGATTAGGTGTCGACCGCAGTGGTGAAACAAACCAAATGTTTTTGGTGTTTTTTTTGGGGGGGGGGTGTCATCAGCCATGAATGCCCCCCACGCCCCTCTTAGATAAACCTACCCTACCTAAATAAGTCTACCTACCATGACTTAATGTATGCATGTGAACACAGTATACATCAAACTGGCACATCCAGGAACGCTGGCACATTCCAGCTCCTTTTTGGGAACTCTGCACAGACTGTGATGTACAACACTCCTGCGTTTTCAATGTTCTCAATTTGATCTGTTTAGCTAAAGTTGTCTGTGTGGGAATGCTGTCCGCCAAAAAGGGACGTGGTGATGAAGGCCCGCTGTGGATGATGTATTGCCGATTTGACGTATACGTACACATCAACAACTCCGCACGACTTTAATGAAGATGTGGATGTGATTCCTTTGAGCTGAGCTGATTTGGGTGACTGCTGACTTCTTGTGTTCGTTGGCTACATTGGTCTAGTAACTTAGGTTTGACACTAACTGAGCAAAATCTGGACATACACACATCTTGGCTGATCGCCTACACTCTTAATTGGAATGTTGACTTCAATCTGAACCACCAAATCCTTGAACAGAATCTCAATGGCATTGTTAAATTAGGATTATAAGCCACATAAACAGTGTTACAGCTTTAAAAGCCATTTTCGACACATTACTTCTCCATATTCACTCAATTCTACCGGCTTGTTTTGAATCCTAACCCCGTCAATCTCTTCAAAAGCTGTTTCTGCTCTGGCTAGCAGAGGGGTCCCGTGACTGGGTGGGGGGTTTGGCAGGCTGTTCACCTGTGTTAGCGTTGATAAGCTGCAGCACCAGAGGCCTGCGGGTGACAATGCCGGATCCTCGAGGCAGAAAATCCCTGGAGGGGAAAAAAAATAAAAACGCACTCAATAAGGATAAACGCATTAGAGGACGGAGAGAGAGAGAGTGGTGGTCTAGCAATGTGTAAATAGTGGGCTCCAGTTTATTTTACATGAACTTCGACCCTACCATTATCACTAATCTGACCCAGGTTATCGATTCCTAATGAAGCAATTAGCTCAGATGAAACAGGACTTGAAGGCCATTAGGTGGAGGCTGGGAAGAGCAGAGCGAGGCCTGGCGCTCTAATAAGGAGCTTCCCATGGCAAGATCAATCGTAGGTGCACTTTCAAAATCAAGCGATACTGAAAGGGCACGGGCTCTGCCGCGCTCTACATTCATTATACTGTCAAACCAGGACGACACGGGCGCACGCCGCCAGCCGTATCTGATTTGAGGCAGCATTTATAAGCACTGTGGTGAGTGTGTGGGCCTGCGAAGTGTTGGGTGTAGTGATGTATCGAGTAAGACATCGCTTCTGTGCCCACGTCTCCAACGGCAGCGAAGCACGAACCGAGGATTTATCCCAACAGGAGCGCTGCCTAGAGCTGACGGAAACGCTATCATAAAGAGAAGCTAACCCAAATACTGCCTCCCCTGGTATCAGTATAGAACCGGGCTAAAAATAACCCAAAAAATGGATATGAGGGGAGGCAAGGGGAGGCGAGGGGAGGCGCAGCTCGACAAGGAGGGGATAAAAATCATGTGCCAAAACAGACACAGCGGGGGTTCTATGACCTTCACATCATGTGGAGTAAAATGAGGGAAGACGCCCCCCGGGGTAAGATGACCCCCTACCTCCTAGTTTCTCTCCGTGCCAAATGAGGGGGCCAATTCTAATCTCAACACGTTCACTGCGATATATGTTATGGCCGTGTTGAAACTGGCTGTGGTTCTAGCTTATTTCCTCAGACTCGACAGGTCAAAAGAGTAGCTGCACAAACAGCTGCGCCCAGAACGAATCAACCGACAGGAACGAAACTTGGTGGGTAGGTATTCAGGTATTCAGGTTTCACGCTCGGCTACCCATGTGACGTTAACGCTGTACCTGGCTGACCCAACAGTGATGTCCTCCATGAGTCATTCTGTTAGTGCCAGCACCATTGGCAGATGGCTGCACCACACAGGACTACATGCACGCAGACGGTTACGACGACTGTCCTTAACACCACGTCACCGTCACCAAAGACTGCAATGGTGTCGTGCCAGACTGTCATGGAGTGACGCAGAATGGCAGCGGGTCATCTTCAGTGACGAGTCCTGCTTTTGTCTTGGATCCGTGTGTGGAGGCACCATGGTCAGCACCAAGATGAATGGTTTGATGTCACAGGTCCAGAAGGCCTGGTGTCACTCCACCTCCACCCCTACCGCACCATCTGCAGGAACTGTGTGAGGATATTCAAGCTTAATGGGATGGATTATCACAGGACACCATTAGGAACCTCCACAACTCCATGCTCAGACGTCTGGGATGTTGCATTAGCAAATTTAGGCGAGGCCAATTATTCTCTCAGTAGAGAGTTTTTTGAGCCATTTAGTGCCATTTGTTGTTTTCACACAGAGGAATTTGTCGTCTGCATTTAACCCATCCATGAAGCGAAACACCTACATACACACACACACACACACACACTAAGGGGCAGTGAGCCCAGAGTTGTGGGCAGCCCTATCCATGGCAGTTGGGGGTTAGGCGCTTGGGGGCTCAAGGGCACTTCAGTCGTTACTGTTGATTTAGGCAATCGAACCGGCGGCTCTCCGGTCACAAGGCTGGTTCCCTAACCTCCAGCCCATGACTGCCCAAACACACCGAGAGACACTACTTCTGTATGTGTAGCTCAATAAATATTGATCATGTCAGTCTAAATGTATCATCATTTATTGATCCTGGTAACCTTTATCTTCCTTCCCAGCAGCACTGCAATCCCACACCTCCTCCTGGGGGCAGCTGTTCTTTTGACGATGAGTGTACATCACATTACATAACTGACTAAACCACATACAAATATGGTTTACACTTAAAGTAAGCTATTAATATTCAATGATCAGGATTTCTAGAGCTGCAATAAACCAGATCTTCAGATTTGTCAGAGTGGTGGTGATGGGAACCACGCTGTCTGCCTCTAAAGGCTCCCACACAGAATGACATAGCATGCAATGGTCACAAACGTATTGTTGCATGCCTGAGAGATTGTTTTAAGCCAGTTGTCATGGCGGAGAGGGACATTATGGTCATTATAAGGAACTATAATAATATAATACTTTATACTATAATATTTTACTACTATAGTAATAAAATGGTTATACTTGGGTTGTGACCCCTGGTTCCCATCAACACCACTAAAGGAATCTGAGTGTCTACAATCAACCAACCAACCCACTCTGAATGACTTTGTTTACATCCCGCCAAGTGTGCAGATATACTGGGAAATCCAGAGTAAAGGGGGCCGAACCCCCATGCTTACTTTCCCACAAAGTTCTCCAGCACGGAGCTCTTGCCGGCGCTCTGTCCGCCCACCACGGCGATCTGCGGCAGGTCAAGGTTGCAGCTCTGGCCGATGGAGCTGAAGGCGTCCTGCAGCCGGTTAACCAGCGGGATCAGGTCCTCCATACCCCGGTTCCCCATGATGCCGGGCGGCCGAGAGGCGAGGGTGCTTCTTCAAGAGGGTTTAGAGTCTCAGAGAGGATGAGGATGGAGGCACATCAAGACGAGCCGAGGCCCCCCCAGAGGCCCGATGCTAGAGAGAGAGAGAGAGAGAGAGAGAGAGAGAGAGAGAGATGGATAGAATAGAGAATATTCTATAATATAGTGTAAAGATGGAGAGACAGGCAGAGAGAGACGGAGGAGAGAGAGAGAGAGAGAGAGATGGAGGAAGGAGAAAGGGAGAGATGGGGAGAGAGAAAGAGATGGAGGAGAGAGATGGGGAGAGAGATATGGAGGAGAGAGAGGAGGAGAGGGACAGAGAGATGGAGGAGAGAGACTGAGAGAGATATGGAGGAGAGAGAGAAATGGAGGAGAGAGAAAGAGAGAGAGATGGAAGAGAGAGAGAGTGATGGAGGAGAGAGAGAGAGATGGGGAGAGAGAAAGAGATGGAGGAGAGAGATGGGGAGAGAGAGAGTGAGAGAGAGAGATGGG